>JANHGL010017486.1:0-85682 GCA_024611195.1 Ceyx melanurus
TTGTTGCAATCCATGAAGTGCTGTTCATTTCCCCACCCCCCCCCCCCTCTTCTGCAGTTAATTCCTCATTTCCTTTCCAAAATTCCTCCGGAGCTTCTGGTTTGTGTTTTTCCTCGACATGTTCTTATCTGCCACTTGCTTCCCATTGCTGGCTTTCACAACCACGGGTCTTTTCAGATTTTTCAGTCTCTATCTTTGCAGCTTGCTGCTGTCTCCAGGCCAGGCTGGTGGCTCTGCTGTGACCATCAGAAAAGTCAGGTCCTACCAGCTCCATGATAGGAAACTTTGCCCCTGTTGCATCTCTCTGTAGCTATCAAGTCCCCACCTCAAAGTTCCCAAATCATTGGGTCTTTTTCTATAATTGGCCCCTGGTCTGGAGATTCTGGACCACTTGGAGAGTGTTTCTTGTGGGTCTGTGAAAGGTAGCAAAGTTTCTCTGCCTCCTGCTTTGGCAGAAAAGAGTGGGCATGCTGTTGGACAGTCAGAAAACCCTGGGCTGGAGTCAGGGCACTACACCTTCAGTGAGGGCAAACATTGCTAGCAGAGTCCCTTGCAAATGTGGTCGTACTCTGAGCATCCTTTATTTAACAGATTCTAAAGCATAGGACCCACAGGCTTATTGGGTTGTGGGGTGCTGTTGGAAGCTAAAAGCTATCTGCAATGCCATGCCCTGAATCCAGGGGGGACACCCAACAAGAAGGGATGATACTGGGCAGAAACCCTGGAGATGGGTCTGTCCCAACCCCCCAGACATTTTCCTATTCAAGAAACAGCCCTCAGATTTGGATCAAAACTGCAATCACAGTGGTGGGTGGGGATGGGGCAGTTTCATCTTCCTTTGCTTTTACTCTTTCCCAGGCTTCTCACAGTGATGCTGGGGCCACCCTCAGAAATGTCCTCAAGGGACAGAAAGCATGAAACAACCTGGCTTTTCCTGAGCATCGTGTCTGGGCAAAGGCCAAGAGCCAACCATCCTCCCCAGGGTGGGAAGGGAGAAGCAGATCCGATGTGGACAAAAGCCACCAAGGGTGGTGGTGACCTATACTCACATCTGTACCATATTCATCAAACAACGTCCATTTGGCAACCACTGCTGCCAAACCCTCCCAGCCGTGTCCTTTTTGCTGGTCTGAAACTGCCTTCACTCCACTGCCACACAAGGGAGGGACCTGGTCTACCTGAAGTTGGGCTTGACTGATGCCACATCGCTGCTTGCCAAGCACTTATATTCCATTTCCCAGAGTAGTTCATGCTCTGCAGTGATGTGGGCAGGATGATCTGGGACCTGAAGTGAAAAACAAAGTGTTGAAGTCACTCAAGCATGCTAGAAGGTTTGATTGATGCTCCTCTCCAGGGAGGTGGGTATGCTGGGCAGACCACTGCCTGCCACACACACCCCCACCCTTGTGCAGCTCACCACACCCCGCTGAACATGAGCTTGCTGTTCAACCCAGCAGGACTTGTGGAAGTCCATCACAAGTCTGGTAGTGTGAAAAGCCATTCCAGAAATTGATAGGGCCTTCATTATTATGCCTGGGAGATGTTACTGCTGGGAGAAGGGCATCAACATGCAGCCTGTGGTGCAAGAGTTACCCACTCTCCACGGCCATGGTGGACAAGAAAAGTAAAGAAAAAGGGATTTGGATTGAATATTGAGTAAAGAAGGACAGTGTAACAGGAATTATTTACCTGGAGAGGGAATTGGAGTCAAAACCCTGGAGGTGTTTGACCGCAGGGATGAGAGAGGCTGGGCTAGTCCCTCTTCAGAGCAGAGCAGTCTGTAGGAGGTCCAGTCTGCCCCTCAGAAAAGGATTATGCGTAGACTGGGCTGTCCTTCTGCCTTGTGAGGTTCTGGCTCCATCTACAGGGATGTGCCTCCAAGTGATGGTGTCCTAGGACATGCATGCCCAAAGCAGGCTGGGCAGGGGTGACGTCTCCTCGCCTGCAGCTCCTGTTCCACAGCACACTTCTGAGTTGTGCTCTTACTGCTCTGCAGTGAACAGACAAACTCAGATGCAGTTCGGTTTGAACATTCCTCAGATAAAGGGGCTGGGAACCTGCCAGGTACCTGCAGGACCACGGTGCACTTGGTAGAGGCACCCTGAGCTGGGTGCAGAGCACTCCCAACACTGCTGGTCCCAAACTCACATGCTCTGTACAGCCCCTGCTAGACTCTGCCTGCCTTTCACGAGTGCAGTGCAAAATTGCCCCCGTGTAGATCTTCAGTGCCAGTGACTCTCTCCACCCCCATGACAGTACAGTGCAACCTTGGAGAAAGAGAGAAAAAATAAAAGAAGAAGAAGAGAAAAGAAGAATAAAAATATAAGAAAAGACAAAAGAAAAAAAAAGATAAAAAAAGATTAAAAAGAAAAAAGAAAAAAAAGAAAAGAAAAAAGGAAAAAGGAAAAAAGAAAACACAGGGAAGGAATGAAATATTTGCAATCTCATTGTTTTAAGCCTGCAACAACTGGATAAAACAAGCCACCAGTGAACAGCTTCTCGTGACTGGGCACAGCGCCCTTGCCAGAAGAGCTGGGCTCTAATGAAAGCAGCATGTGAAAGGAGAGGTGGCATTGAATCAAAGCAGAGCGCAGCAGAGACCTCGGCCCTGGTGTAGTGGAGCTCTGCTGGGATGCACTGCGGTCACTCGACAGGGCTGGGGAGGAAGGGAGAAGAGCACTTTATTTGCTGAAGCACCTCTTTGACTTGGCTGTCTGCGGGGCAGCTTGTGTGAGAGCTCTCTGTCTTAATAGGAGATGCTTTGCAAATGCCTGTGGCTTTACTGAGATCTCAGTTTTCTCAGTTTTTCCAGTGCTGCTGGAAATCCTTGCCTGTTTCTCCAGCTGGGAGAGCAGGGGAAAAACACTCACCCGTCAGCCTCAGGGTAATCTTGAAAGGATTCTGCTCATGCGGGCTCCCTCTCTGGGCTGTGATTTTGCAAATGCACTAGGCTGAGAAGGGCAAAACCAAGGAGGAAAGACTGGCTGAGTTGGAGAAAATGGTCATGATGTGGTCTTCTCTCTTGGAGACAGCTTGGATTGAGCCATTATCCCAGGACAGCATCACGGGAGAACTCTGGTCCCACTGCTTGCTCCTCAGCTGGGAAGATGGTGCTCAGGGGCCACCAGGACCCTCCACATCTCGGAGGAGAGGCTGTTTGTGGAGGTAGAGATCTCCCTGGGAGCACCGGAAAGGTTTGTAGGACATGCCTAGGATGCCTGGGACATATGGAGCAGCCAAGCTGACATTTTGGCACAGTGCCACTCAAATAAGACATGAGAAGCAGGAATCCTTGCCAAGATCTTATTTTAAAGCAGCTCCCCTTGAAGTCTTTGATATGAATAACACTGGAGATAGGGTTTCACATGTCTATAGCTCACACTTCCACGAGAGAGAAACCTCAATCTTGCTCAGGGAGGCTGCTATCTGCCTCAGCTTTCTGGGTTGGCAGTGATGGCTGTCCGCTCCCAAGGACCCTCAGCTCCAGCTTCAGTCCCACTCAGAGAGGCATCTTAAAAACACCTTCCAGCAAGGAGAAAGTACTTGGCTCTGAGCTTTCTCAGGGCTCTTATACTCATTCCTGTCTTTCCTCCTCTTCACACAACTGGAAAATAGGGAGACACCCCCTCCTTAGACACTTCAGAAACTACTGCATGAGGTAAAGAAAAATGACTGTGTAGAGCGTGAGGAATGAACCCAGTGCCCTTAACCATAGTCCACCTGGCCTCACAAGTCCCCTCTGAGGTCAGCACTTTGCTGTCACATCTCTGCTCTCTCCCTTCAGCTCACTTTGACCAAACTTTCAGAGCCATCAGCCCTTGTGGGACATCTCTGGTGGAGGTGTTGAAGGGTTTGGCAATGCAAGTCCCAAGGCAATGCTGGCACTCTCAGCACTTGTGGCTGCTTCCCTCTGCCCAATAGATGCTCCTCCACCCGTTTCCTCCCCTTTTGGTTTCTCCAGTCATATGGGACCTTGCAGTATCCATGCACACGTAAGATGCTCTGCTCTGGCTTCCTCGCTGCCCAGGGAGTCTGGTTGCTAGCACTGTGGCTTGACACCACTAGAGGTCGGCCGGTCCCTACCGATGGGACCGCTGAAAGCAGGAGAAGGGAGCAACAGGCCAAAGATTACTTCAAACAGCTTGGCTGATGGAGCCTTGTGTGTCTATGTGTGACAGACGCTTCCTCGCGTATTGACATTTCTCCCGGCCCCGGGCCAGCTTTCCAGGTTTGGTGGTGTTCCTCTTATAGACTGGTGTATTTTGACATGCTATTAAAAAAAAAATAAAAAAATCAGGTCTCTAAGGGCAGGGGAGTGCTGGAATAGTTGAAATGTCAGCTTTTCCTGGAAAAACAAAACAAAACAAAACAAAACAAAACAAAACAAAACAACAAAGATTCAAGCAGGCAGGCAGTGCACACGGAGCTCTGGCAGCCTCAGAAGCAGACCCAGCCATCAGGAAAATTAAGAGAGTTACTCTCAGCCTCATGGAGAAGGGTCTCAGCGCTGGTTGCGCTCCCCCATTGCTCAGTGACCTGCAGGACCTCAGGACCTGGTCATGCCCTCAGGACCTTTCATTGAGCATGAAACTCTTATAACCACCAGGTTTGGGTCCCACCCCCTGTCAGTGCAATTAGGATTAGGATTTCAGAGCAGGGGAACAGTCAGGGGCTTTAAGGAAGATCCAACTCATCCTTTGCTCAGTTCTGTCTATCTATAGAACAAGGGAAGAGGCTGACCTGGTGGCAGGCTGCAATTAGACTGCATGTATTATTTAGAGTCCTTCAGTTCAGCAAAACTGTGAACATCAGGCAAGAGGTTTGTTGAGAATGTTGAATTAACAGGATAATGAAGGAGAGGAGTTTTGGCACACCAGCTTCTCCCCCCAAAACCACCCTCCATGCAGCCCTCCTGTCCATCTGGCTCATGTGACCCCAGGTCTTCTTGTTGATGCCTTATCCAAATAACACGTGATAAAGGACTAACACAGCTGCATTGCTGTGGGAAACCTGAGATTAAAGTACACTGAGGCAGAAAATACCAGCAATACTGCAAGTAGCTTCTTGAGCCAGCATCCAGACACCTTCCAAGCTGGTTGTAGATGAGATACTTTCACAGGCAGCCCAGATTCAAACTGCTTTGCTTACATGGACACCACAGCAAAATTTCTCACTATTTTTTTTAAATTCCAGGACCATTTCACCCCTAAATGTCTGCAGACAAGTTTTCCTGGACTGTCTGCTCACAACTAGATTTAGCTTAGAGAAGTCTGGTTTTACTTTTATTTCTTCACAGGTTGTTTCGTTGCATGTCCAAGGTTGTATCTATGACAATAATTAGGTTATTGATTGCCTTTCAGGATGCTACACACTCACAGTGTCGATGAACCACAGTTCCATGAAGAACCCATGGGAAGATTTTTCATCAGGTTTTCAGGTCTCAGGGAGCTGTTGGAAGGGGGGTGTTTTTCCCTCATTTACCTGTCTAAGTTTTAGGTCACTGCAGGAGTGAACCACTTGGAGGATGTGCCTCAGTCCCCTGGGTTGCAGCCAGAACTGATTCCATCCAGATGCTCTCTAAATGGCTTTCAGATGTCTCTCCTTTAGGAGAATGGCTTGGCACCTAATATCCAATTTGATGTGTGGCTCAGCCAGGTTTCTCCCTGTCCAGTGCTTCCTAGAACTCATTGATCTAGCAGCTTCCTCAAGTCACCAGGCGTTCCATCCTTCCAAGCCTTCTCCAAGGAGAAAGTGATGACAAAGTTCACTTTATGGAAGGGAAGAATCAAGCCTACCTTCAAGCATTATCTCTGCCAGCTATGTAGAAATGGGTGAAAGAAACTACAAAGCACTGCAAAATCAGACCTCTGCACTGGTCGTGGCTGTCCCAGCAGCAAAGGAAACCTTGCTGGATAGAAATCAACCTTCTGCTGTTGGACTCCATTCTTAACTTCAAAAGGGGCTGAGCCTTAGCTGGTTTTGAACTCAGTATCTCAGTTCTTCCATTTGTTACCTAAAGGAGGCCAATTTTTGTAATTTTTGGAAACTCATTCCATGCAATCATAACTTGACAGTACAAGAAAAAAATACTTTAAATAAATACCGGCTTGTTTTGTGACACAAAAACCAGATACAGTGTATGGAAAATATAACCTCCTTCCATCTGGAAATGGCTTGGAATTATCTACTTTTTCTTGTAACTAATTTTCTACAAGTCTTTGCTTCGAGGGTGATTTACTGCAAACATCTCTGTGTTAGCTTTGCTGTATTGATTCATAAGAAATCCTTTCACAATGAAATCATAATTTCCATGCACCAAAAAAATGTCAGATAGAAGATGAAGAATATTATTGTAACAGGAAAATGGTTAGGACAAAGAAAGCTTATAATTTTGTAAACAGAGGTTGGGAGGAGGCTTTTGGGATTGAGTTTCTCGGCAACGAGTCAGAGGGTTTTTCTTTTCTTATTTTGAAGACTCTACTGGCAATGTCTACAACCCAGAAGGAAATAAATATAAACATTTCTCCTCTCCAACATGCCTTTGATAGCTCAATTAGAAGAATTGAGGATTTGATTAAGGATGTGCCCAGGAACCTTGGCCGTCTTGGACAACTGTTATAAACTTAAAGGTCTTGTCCCACCACTCCCAGCTTTCCAGAGAGGACTGAGAGAGATACTGACTTCTACAGCTGAATGTTTAAGTGACAAAGACAAAGGATTTTGTGCCACAGATGCAATGGTGTCACCCATCCTGGGGGGTAAAGAGGAGGCGAGGAGAGCACTTTCCAACTACAATGAAAGTCCTGGAGTTAAAATCCATTGGAAAAAAGGCTACAGTCTCTTTCCCCTCCCATTAGTCACAGTGAGTAACTGGGAGAAGAGGGTGATGGTTGTGGAAAGGAATGACATTTCGCTAAGAAAAACAGTTTATGGTATTTGCAAACACTTAACAAAGCAGGTGATTACTGTTGTTTTGCTTGCTTAAACCATTCTTCTCTTTTGGATAACCCAACATTTTTTGGGGGGAACAATCAGAAAAAAAATTGTGCAGGAAATTGTGAAATTTTTTTCTTCTATTTTTGTGCATTTCTACGATTGCCAGCAATGACCGATTTGGTTTCTAAACATTGCCACTCTGCTGGGATAGCTTATTGGGAAGGCATGTGTGGAACGGCTCCTCCCATGGGAAACATTCTGCGTTGCATGTGAATCTTCAGCTTCATCGTGTTTTGGCAATGGAATGAGAAGAGAGAGAGAGAAACTAGCAAGCAACTTCTGGGCAGCTCCACTCAGCTCACCTGGAATTGATTTTCAGGGGACCGTGTTCATCTGATGTAAATCAGCACAACTCCATGGTCTTTGCTTGATTGGGTATTTCCCAAAAGTCTTGTATCTGGGCAAGCAACAGGTTTGCATGTCATAGACAGTCTTTCTGTCCCAGTGTCCTGCCTGTACCCCCTGAGACTGCGTCTTCCAGGAGCACTGAGGATACTTAAGAGTTCTAAGCATCTGTTTCAGGTTTATACAGCAGTAGGGGAGACAGGTACTTGGCTGGGAGCTTTTATTTCTGTGAAGAAAAAATCTGCTTGGGCACAACCAGGGAAATTCCTTTCTGGGGCACATGGCCCTTCTAGGTTCAGTGCCAGTGACACATTTGGAGCTGCTGATCTGGGGCCTTGTAAACTCCAGCTCTGGTTTCACAGCTTTTGTGAGCTGCTTTGAAAAAGCCTCCAACACTCTCGTCCAGGTTCACCACCTCCTTTCCCAGCTGTAAAAATAACCCAGGGTGGGACAGAGATCTACACCCCCTCCCCTTCCTGTGGACCTCAGCAGATGTCGTGATGGATGGTGAAAGCCAACTCTGTGGAGGTGTCAATGGAATTTGGCTGCAGAAGGAACTTGGTTTATTCTGTCATTCATCAGAGCTGTGATTGCTGCCTGACAACTGGCAAAATCAGCTCATTTCATTCAACCAACAGTGAAACTCTACATCTCCTCTGCTTGGAGGTCTTTCCAACTGTCTGCATGCCCCTGTTCTCTGGTTGACTCCAGACATGCCAGGATGCCCAGCAAGTGGTATTTCAAGCTGGTGATGAGGTTTAGCTCTGACCTAGGCAGTTAAAGGGACAATTATCTTTAGATCAGTTTGGCAAATATAACAAATCATATTATTATTTCTTCTTTGCCTGCTTCCCTGCAAACAATATTTTTTTTTGGTCCTCATCTGTGGTCTAGAAGGATGCAGGTATTTCAGGACTGACTGGAGAAAAATTTGGACCAATGGAAGTAAAATTACCACATTCATGCTTTCTTGGACCACGTGTCTGTGCTGTTACCTGTAGAGCAATAATGGGGAAGGAAGAAAACATTCACCCCAGGTATTGAGACAGCAGCAATCTCTTGAAATCAATGGTCATCTGTAACATGGAATGGAGGTCCCTATACAGTTGGATTGAGACTGAAAACAACTGTGCTTTCTCTGCAACTTTCTCTGGTTTTTCCTGTTAGTTTTCTGAACTACCCATATAAATAGGCAGGAATGTGGAAGAAGAGCATCTCAAGGATGGGATACAAAGTACTGGTTTCATGTCATCACATCATTTAATTTTCCTTTAAATGCTCTTTGGATTAATCTGAGATCTATTTAATCTCCAGTGCAGGATCCATGCTCAGGTAAAGGACTGGAAGTCCTGAACTCTGGTAGGACCAACAAGTTTCTTCTGTAATGGATCTCATTGTTAACTTCAGGATGAAGCAGTACTTCTCATTGCAACTTGCCAGGACTCTCTCAAGACTGCTGTCAGATTCCTCTACCCTGCTCATCCATCTCAAATCACAGCTGATACCCCTGAGTTTGTCTTGATGAGATAGCTACAGCTGTAATGGGCAGTCCAACAGAGGAAGTTACCTAAGCCCTGTGCATTGACAGTCTTCGTGGCTTTCACTTTCCAGGTCCTTTTCCAGTTGTAAACCCTGTCCCTGACATGGCCAAATTTTCACATCCTAACTTAGTCCCAGAAGTAAAATGCAGTGTTGCAAGGATTCCTGATTCCTCAGCTCATGCCAGTGCCCTATTTAGTCTTTCATTTTGTACATCCTTGGAAATGGTGATATATTACTCAGTGAGGCCAAGCAGCCTAGCCTGCTTCCCAAAGCTTGCAGTCTCAAGCTCCAGGTTGATAGTTATCCTTGCCCACTCTTCTGTCATCACTTCTGATCAACACCCGGAGCTTCTGAGAGAGAGATAAAAATACCATAATGCATATAATTGAGCAGCACCATAATATAGGTATGGGGAAATCCCATGATGTTGCATCCTGAGCCCAGGCTAGTGGTTTGGAAAAGGTTTGTCAGCTTTGGATGGCTTTCAGGATCTGTTCTGCTCACAAGATCGCTGTTCCTGTCTCCTGGTGGAAGTGACAGGCAATGTGCACTTGTGGTCAAAGCATTTCCTCATAATTGCCTTGACTCTACCCATGACCCCATCGAGGTCTGAGCTGCTCACTGAAATCCATATTTCATGAAGCATCTCCTCAACTCAGCTGACTCTAGCTTTGAGAAGTGGGGCTGCTCAAACAATGTGGTTTCTTCATTTGCATAGCAAGGACTGACATGACCTGCCATTTGGCAATGCAGGAGAAGCTTCAGTTGTCCTGTCCATTACAGACAGGAGTGGAGGAAGAAGAGTGCTCCTGTGCTAGCTGGGTAGATCTGCCAGATTGCACCTTGGTTGTGGAGACTTGCCAAACTTTGCTTGCTCATCTGAAATGGTTGCCTTCAGTCCTTTCCCAGTCCCCCAAGTCTTGCTCTTCCCCTGCTTCCCACCCTACCATGTGCTTGTCAGTATCACTGTCTGCACAGATGTTTCTGGGCATCCGAGTGAGCAGCACGTTCCTGCTGCAAATAACAGCCCCACAGCTGTATTGCAAACAGCTGTTTGGGGGGTGGTGTCTGACCAGGGGATTTCTCTCTGTGTTCAATTCAATTGTATTTCAAAAACAAACTCCTCTCCTGACATGAGGTAGGACTGAGCGAGGAAAAAAAAAAAGTCAGATATGATGAATTTGCACAGGTAATTGTTAGGAACCACCAGGCCCAGGCCACAAAAAAATGTTTATTCTCATGTAGCTGAAAATATCAACCTATATTGCACCAGTCATGTTCTTGAGCTTCAACAGGATAGGGTTGGGGTGAGCAACCATGAGAGATTTTTCCATGGTTTCAGTGTGACCAGGATTCATTGAAATTTAAAGTCCTTATTCTGCCCCCTTTGCTTTAAGTTTCTTCCCCTGAATACTTCTGTATCTCTTTCTCTTGAGCACAACTCCTGACCTTCAGTGCAGTGTGTGTTGTGTCAAGTATTAGCAAACTTGTTGAGATGTGTCAAATATTTTTTTGGAGATCTTCACTAATTCTTTTGACTGTAGACACAAACTCCTGGTCACCTGTAAAAATCCCTGAAAACATCACATAGAAGGAAGAGGATCTTGGGGGAGGACCTCCTGAACACTGAGAGGTCAGTGTTCTCTCACTCCCATCAGTCTTTGAGCATTATATTAATATAGTGGCAAAGATGAGAGTTGAATGAATCCAGGGTCCTCAAGGGGTGAAGATTCATGGCAAAGGAATTGTCATTTATTGGACTCTTCATCTGATTGCATGGCCAAGTCTTTCAAAGGAGAAGTGCTGAACACAACCTGCTTGTACTGAGTTCAGCAGACTCCAGGCAGGTGAGAGCATAGGGTGCTCTTTAAAGTCCAGGAGTATAAAGTGTCTTCAAGGGGAACAAGCTTAGTTAGCTCAAATCACTCAAGAAAATAATCATGTCCTCATCACTCTTTTAAGCATTGCTGGAAGCCATACTGTAAATTGAGAATGACTATAGGTACATGGATGGTAGAACAAGAGTGGATGGAATCTGCACCCTTGCAGCCAATACGTGAAAATGGCAGCAATTGGGTTGGGTTGGGAGACCTTCAGTCTCCTCTAGGGATACTTGAGATGGTAGAGATGGCACATTATGAGCACCTCTTTGCTTTTAGACCCCATCCCCATACAGGACAAAGTGAAACTCATTGACCCCCAACTGCAGAGATAGAGGGGCACCTTAGCTAAGGAGCTCTTGTGAAGCTGGCAATGCCATGGCTGGGAAATGTCTCCCAGGAGCAGATGCCTTTAAAGAAAAAACACCTAACCAAAATCCTATGGGTTGGAGAAAGAAAGCAGAGAAGTCCCTTCAGCTGTTGAAATTGCCTTGTCAGCATCCGTGAGCAGTTGGCTGGCTTACTGGATCTGACAAAAATTGATGGGGACCATGTGGCAGTCAACATGGGAGAGGGTGGGAGAGTGCCAAGTTTTCCTACGTATGTGTGTGTGTATATATATATATATGAGTGTGTATTTATTATCCCATCTCTTCTGCAGTTGCCTGCGTGACTTGTGCCAGCAAGCTGTGGAGATGTGGCCTTTCCCTGGAATGAGGAATGCGTCAAGGAAAGTGTGGTTGCATATACTTATGAACATATGGAGGCCCTGGAGTCACGCCACACAGTTTGCCACTAATTGAAATAGGCTGGCTAACCTCTTATTGTGGCCACCCGGAGCAACCTTGGGGGAGGGATGGCAGAAGGGGAGGGGAATGCTGTGCATGGGCAAAGTACATCTTCCAAAGTGTGACTGGGAGAAGAAAACATCTCCCCTTTCTTCTCTAACTCTTCCGGGATGGAGAAAGGAAGATACAAGAATACAGTGGATCTAGAATCAGGAAAGGAAAGCTGTGTCCAAAGAGTGGACTGAAGGTTGTCCCAAAGTAAAGTCCTTTTCCATCTGAATTATATCCATGCTCTACTGACCCCAAGTCTGGCCACCTCCCTCAAAGGCAAAGTGCTGTGTGGGCAGTAAGATATGGAGAGGTTCCCAGTGTGAGAAGAATGGACAAATTTGAGGCAACTTGCAGCAGAAACCTGAGTAGCTCCTGAAAAGTAATAGCATGTCTGAAGAAGAGGGACAGCAATACCTGGGCTGTTCTGTGGGCACAGCAAAAAGCATTCAGAATGAAGTAACTTCTGTCTGCTCCTGTACTACTGAACTTCTGGGGCATGTTCATGTATGGCCAAATGCTGACTGTCCTCCTTGTGCCCATGCAATCTCTGCAGTGAGCTTGGGAAGATAAGGTTTACTTCTAGTATAGGTTCAAAGAAATCCTAATGCATCATGGCCAGGTTGCACAAGCTGAGTCTAAGCTGAGGCACTTCTACTCTTGAGTAGTGAAGAAGAGTGCCTGGGTCTTCCTCCAGGTACTTTTCCTTAGGGTTCCAGTGTACCTGAGCATCTCTTCACCTATTCATTTCTTTTCCAAATCAGGCTCTCTACTGTCTGGTCTTTCTCATAGATGCCCACTGAATGATACTGCTGAATGCTTGGACACATCTAGGCTGAGGTGCTCCAGGGGCTGTTAAAAGGTCACCTGCTTTGTTTCTTGTATATATCTCAAGAGGTGGTTTGAAGTGTTGGAGGTTTTGCATTATCTGTCCTTGGGGTATATTTGTGATGTGAAATCTTAGAGTGAAGACATCCAGAGAGAAATACCTCTGGGTATTTTAAACAAGAATTGTCTGGATTGCCCTGGAGACAGCATCATACCCTATTCAGCTTTTTCTCATGTAAGGAATGGAGTACCCACCTGGGCAGCTATTACCTTTTCCTGACTGTGGACTATCCCTGAATGCTGTCTTGTACCTCAGCCCTCAGAGGTTCAGTCTACATCTCTTGGCTATGTGGAGATTTGGGTATGCCAGAAGATTGCCTCCCTGGGAGAAAAGTCACCAACTTTGACATACCAACAGTGGCATGTCAATCACAGAGAAAGATACAGCTCCTGTCCAACTTCTTCATGTTTTTGTTAAGGGGTGTATTCTTACCAGCTTCTCTGCTGTGTTTCCTTTCCCATCACTTTTGTTCATTTCAGAAGAGTTTAGTCTGTCCTTCAGGAACAACTGTGGGAAAACATGGAGAGGAGGACTATCAGCACCTTTGTAATATTGACAGATCCTTTTTATTTAAAGTGGATTAATATATCAGGCCAGATAAGCCTGTTCATGTTCAAGACACCTCCAAACTCAAGTACAAGATGTTGGTTTGTTGGGATTTTTTTTGTGTGTGTGCTTTTTGTTTGTTTGTTTTTTGTTGTTGTTGTTGTTGTTGTTTTTAATGGAATAGAGACAATAAGCTAAAATTGAGACAAATTCTGAATTACTTGCTCAGTGAGGGCATCCCGCACAAGGAAGCAAAGAAAGATTGTGTGGTTGTCCAGAAGCAAAATTCACAGGAACATATGGAACTTACATGGGAATTTCCTGCAATAAAATGGAATATCACAGTTATTAAGGGTAACTAGACTTTTAAAAATAAATTTTCAGAAAAAAAACCCCAAGTGTTTACAATATGACAACAAGAATATACTGCTCTTGTATCATCAGTCTTCCTAATGGAGACAGTTATAAAATATACTCCATGTTAATTGTTTGGGTGTAAAGGGAAACAATATGCAATATGGTTTTCTATCTTATTTATAGTTCTCATAATGAGCTGAATGAGTATTTTCCTTGAGTTGCTCTAGGAATTTGCTTACTGAAAAAGAATAAGGTCTGATTTTGATGTAGAACATTGTTAGAATATTTTAATGAAGGTTCAAAGGGTTTTCTAAAACATATGCAGGCTGATCCATTCATCATCAGACATGCTGGATGTGCCCAAAATATCTCAGGGTACGTCATTGCTGATGGTGTGAATCTGTACTTTACAGTTCCTTAACTCTGTTTTCTTTGGGCTGCTGAGTCTTGGGAAGATGTCTAACTTTCTGCTTATGCATATCACCATATGAAGTCCAGTTTGATAGTGCCTTTCAATGGAAATGAGCATGTAAATATCATAACAGCTATGTATGTTTGTGAGAGGTTTTTTCACCATTGAAATACTTATGATGATACAAAAACAATTGAAAGGTAAAAGAAAACAAGTATCTCTCCATCTCCACTCCATTCTCTCTTTCTGCACTTTTGTGCCAGTCCAGAAGGAGATCAGGGAAGGAAAAAGCTTTTTGCACTTGACATAGCTGGGCAAGGAAGCCCAGGATAAAGTAGCAGAGGTGGCATTCCAAATGTTAATACATGAGGAGTATCGGGTGTGTGATGAGAAGCAGCAGGTGGGTTGAGGAGATCAAGTCCTCTGCTGTATATGGCCACATGCTAACTCTGGTGGGTCTCCTCTTACATCAGCCTCTGGAGGGAAAACTAGGGAAACTTGTCCTCCAAAACAGTGATGTGCTTGGTTGAAAGAGGAGTGCTGAGGAGAGGATTGTGGATGTTTTAAAAACAAGGAAAGAGTTGTTTGGCATCTGTGTTCTGGTACCTCTCCAGGCAAGTAGTGCCAGTGGCTACCACAAGGGTTGTGCTTTAGTGTTCCCATGATGGTTCCCTTGGCTTCTGGGGTCTGTAGCTTTCGCTCACCTCCCCATATTTCCTTCCTCACTACCCAGATTACCATTCATACCAATGAGTGTGTGCTGGTGTGCTTGCAAGCATGTGTGTGCTCGTGGCAGGATGGCATGGCAGTTCTGAAAATGATGGTCTACAGTACCCACTTTGAAAACACTTTTCAACCTTATTTAGATTGCTTTTTTTTTTTTTTTAAAAAAACCCCACTGTTTTTTGTTCCAAAGGAAATTGCACTGCATGTGTAAGTACATATTCTTTAGGCAAATAGATTCTTTTACATTTAAGCTTGTGGGATGAAAAGCAAACAAAGTTCAAACACAAAAATGAGATGAGTGTGCCCAAATCTGTATCATTCTTTTGGGGTTTAGGAATTATATGGATTTTTCCCTTGTTGCTTTCTGAACATGAGATCCACAAGCCTTACCTGCTTATGACCTTGTAATGCACTGCATCATAACATCTTTCAGACAGACTTGATCCATCTCTGTCCTGACCTGAAAAGACAGATGTCTTTGCATAATAAAGGGGACAAGGAATTCATTTATTCATAACATGAAACATAAAGCTGTCCCAAATAATTGCGTGAACGGCACAATGTTTTGTTTCTCATTCAGCTTAAAGGTGAGCACCTCTATGGATTCTCTGAAGTCTTGCAAAGGGTTGAGCTCATGGCCCATTGGGTGTTTTTATTAGACATGCACTTTTTAAAATTTTCTTTTGCTTGGCCAATATTTTTGATGAAACTCATAGATAGCTCCTATTTTGGAGACATTCACATGTCTGTTGTATTTTCTTAAAACTGACCTGTGAGTTAAAAAGCTAGTAGGAAGAAGCCAGACAAACTACTGTCAGACTGAAAGACACTGTAATCTCACATGCCTGGTATCCTAAGTAAACCTGTCTAAAAGCCCTAAGCACCATTAGTACATCATCTGTTACTTTCATCAGTACGTTTTGAATGCAGGACTGTGATTTTTCCCAGAACAGATGGAACCTAGCATCTTGTTAGAAAGTTTTTTTGTAGTGACCTGTGCAATATTCCTTTATCCCGAGGGAAATAGTGAACAGGAAAAGTAGTTCTATTCATTTCCGTTACTTTAAACCCAATGTTATAGTCAGCTAAGGTGGCTTGCAGAGCCAGCCTACATGAGCACTCATGCCTACTGCTGCAGCTGACCACAGATCCCATGGCTTTGCAATGTATCAGCAGGCAAAAGACATGTTTCTTTTATTGTTATGATGCATGTAAGCCAGCCCTCTGTATTTCTCTTGTGTCTGGAAATTTCCCAATCAGGGATATGTTGGAAGTCTTTGGATTTCTTTGTGGGAAAAGTCTCCATAAAAGTAGTTCAACAAGTGGCAAAGGTAAGGCTGATTGATGGGTGGAATAGGGAATTTTAGCTGCCACGCATGCAACTCCAAGAAAAACTATGTCTAACATCTCTGAGACACGTTAGGCTGCATTAACATCTCTCAATCCCTCTCCAAGCAAGGGTCCACCTGCTCCAGCTTGAAGTATCAGTTTTCCACTGATCTCAATAGGAACTAGAGTAGCCCCTATCACATAAAAGACACAGGAGGCCCAATGTTGGCAAAAAAAAATAAAATGGAAATATTTCCCATGGCTTTTGCTGAGGTTTGAGTTGTGCTGTGGTCAAAATTTGTTTCTGATTTTCTGATTGTTTTTGTCCCTGCCTGATGACCACATTACAGAGCAAAGCCAAATCCATAGCCCTCTGGCCTGACACTTCTCCTCTTCACCTCTTGTTTCTTCATACGCAGATATCTTCAGTTCCAAGCCAAAGCACACCCTGGTCCAAGCTTGCTCAGGAGGTGCTTTCTGCCAGAAACTTCCCCTGGGAGACTTATGAAATAAACAAACAACCAGGCAGCCCTCACAACATCCCGATGACACACAAACAAACAAGCATATACAGACCATGTTCCTGAAACTGCATCTGCCTCTGCTCTCCAGAGCCTGGGGGCAGGAGGCGTACAGTGGTGATAAACACAGAGCGCTTGTCTCCGGGTGAATACTTGGAGCAAATTGCAAATCACTGACTTTTTCCCTGGGGAGGTAAGAGGAAAACTCCAGTGAAACCCATTTCATGGGTCCAGGCCCTTTGAAACAGAATGGGGTCAGGATGTTGTTCTACAGCTGTCATTTCCTACTGGACCAGTGCCTGTTTCCCTCACCTCTTTCTTCCTTCCTTCCCTGTGTGTAAGCTGAAAGCTATTTCTCTAGTAGTGTTAGCACTCTCTTGGAAGCCTGTGTTTCTAACATTTCAGGTGAGATTGACAAGTGGTGTGTCCTAGGTGTCACAGCATCACACACTGTGACCGTGGGCTGCCTGTGCTTTCCTCCTGGTCAGAACTTCCAGTGCCTTATATTGAAAGTGCTGAGAGTCTGCCCTTAGCTTCCACTTCCCACAGCAGCAAGAAAAACAGTGACCTCTCTGTGATTTGTCCCCAGTTCTGCAACCTGCCTTTGCACGTCTTCATACCTCTTCTTTCATCAGAAGCAGCCAAGTCCTTGGAGTGACAACATGCTGCTATGCCCATACTCCTGAAATGTTTGGAGGCAGCTGTGGGTTCAGAGAAACCAGATGGAAGGACACAATTGTTCACACTGTTGTGTTTGAAGGCTAGGAAGACACTGTGGACAGAATTTTATTCTGGATCAAATAAACTGACTCTCTGGAGGATGAAGGCTGCTGAAGAAGAGAGAGGTGAAAGTGCATAGTAAGCCTCAACAAGTGTGCAGTGTTAATATAGTTAATTTTCCTGCAGTGAAAGACATTCTTGGAGACCACCTCTTGTAAGCACTTCCAGGTATGCTCAGTTGTCCTCTTCACAGCTGGGCATATAGGAAGGCACTTAGGTCACACATCACTTTCTGAAGTCCAGAAGGCTACTTCTTTCTTGGGGAGGGGGAAAAGGTGCCTGCTCTTTATGGAGGGGGTAGCATAGTTACGATACATCTGTCTTGCCACATTGAGGTAGGATATACTCACATCTGTCAATGTTTTTGTCTATCCAAACGCTAGCCTGAGCTTGGAGGGGAAGGTTAACTATTGCAAAACCTTTCAGGAAAGAAGAATTCAGGTTAATTCATTCCTATGGGAGCCAGCTTGAAGGAGGTCCACTTGACTCTAAAGAGCATGTGTGTTACAGAGGTCTGAGTCAGGTTAGTGAAGCTACTACACAAACTAAAGCAGGTGGCCTTTACTGATGTAACCTGCATATGAGAAGCCGTTGTTATGGGTAACAAACCTTTTGTGCCCCCTTTTCTCTCATGGGGGACATAACGAGATAGGTGAGTTAAGAAAGACAATGAGATCTCTTTCAGGTGGCAGCTGAAGTGTTGATAGCAACAAAGAGATGTTCCAATTACTCTTCTTTTAGAAAATAAGGCACCCATTGATACAAGCAAATTTCCTCTATTGTATCTAGATGGGCTGTGATGTTGTTATGGATGCTTCAGCTGTATGGTTGAGTGGCCTGGGGCTGTTTTGACCTGTTAAGTATATGTAGGAAAGACACAGACAGAGGGACTATTGCAGGTCTAGCTGGAGTGATAGGAGAGTAACTGAAATAAAGGAAATATTTTGTGAGTTGTTCTGGTGCAGACGTAATGCTTTACTAAAATCACTTCTCCTCCCACAACACCCCATCTTTGACCTCCTTTGGTACAGAAGCTCTGCTGCCAGGTCCCTCAATGTACTAATTGGCATTAATTGCCCTAATTAACCTCACCTGGGACGTCCGCCCACACCCCCTGGACATGCCCCAGGAGCCTCATTTCAACTCACCTGAGGGTATTTAGCTCTTTGTTGAGGGCTGGCTTGTGTTTTTACTTCTGAGCCTTCCTTCTGGACAGTCCGTGAACTTCTGCTCCAGGTAACTTATTTACGGTATGTGTCTTTCTGGTATAGTTTGTAGCTTGTTTCTCTAGCCTTGTTTTTGGTTTTGTATCTTGTTGATCCTGGCTGGATTTTTGTATGAACCCTGGACGGGTTTCTTTTTTTTTGCCTGATCTAGATTTGTTGTTGGACCCCGTATTCAGCATGTGGTCCTGCACCCAGTTGTAGTACAGAGGACAAACTTCTCTGGGAATGCCTCTTGTCATTGTATAGTTTCCTTAGGTGGAATTTTCTTCAGCTGTTCCTAGGAAGTCTCTTCATTCTGAACTTTGAAATTAACAAACAGAAAGCCTCATTGTATTTATCTCGTCTGGTGGTGTTGATTGTTTTTATTTATTATGGATAATTTATTTTCTGGGAATATTTATAAGATTTCTGTTGTTGGAATGGGATTTCCTGTAATATTTTTGGTTAAAAAAACTTGATGAGCCTGCATATAGGTTTGGCTTGCAGCTGTAAGGGCTGCCTTGGAATAAGGAATTCTTTATGGAGTCTGTGCTTGGTAGCTAGATACCATGTGTGAGTTTAGCACCTCCAGGAAACACTTGACTTACCAGGCTAGTGTTTATTGGAGATAGTTTTTTGTCTTTCATGTTCTTTCTGCGATGCTGCTGTCCTCCATGTTCTTGCAGTGTGTGGGGTCTGGGGCTGCAGCACAGGGTATTGGTCTTGGAATCACATTGTTGTGAGTTGGGGTGAAAGAGCCCAGAGTTCCTGGCCAAACTGGGGTTGCTAGTTGGTGTGCTTTAGGTATGCTGTGGGCACTGGGCAAGTCTGAAATGGGGATAAGATAGGAAGATGAGCAGTTGAAATGCTCATCAGATGAAGAAAGTGGATACTGCAACAGAAATAACCATGCAGGGATGGATAGAAGGTGTGGTGATAGACTAATAAGGGGGTGCATAGACAAATGAGCAATGTGGAAAAAGCTGACTGTTATCACTTAGAAATCCTACACCAGTAAAGGCCCCCTACACCTCCCCCCATCATGCCCCTTCCAGACTTCGAGTCTCAGTCGCTGCTGCCCTTTTAGAGGCAGGCAGGAGATAAGCAGATGTGAAGTGCACAGTGGATTTTATAATAACACGGTGGTTATAGACAATTGCCTAATGAGGACCAGATGGTCAGTTTTATTTTAAGTTGCCCTTTAACAACATTCCCATCTAAGCTGTGTTTTTTAAGTAATAGCTTTTTAATGAGATGCCCATAAGATCTTGCATCACATCAGGTTTTAATCACGCCGACCTATTTAAATGGCAGTGTATGTCTTTAGCACTCCTACGGTTTTATGGTGTTTAATTCCTTCCCACCACCATTCCTCACTCCAAACCTCAAATAGGGATGGTTCCTCCCAGCACTGGATGCTGCCCCTGCTGAACTCATCCATGCCATTTCAGACTGAGGCTGAGGATAGACCTCTTTCCATGGGAGGGGAGGCATCTTCTCCTTCCCCACTCAGAGGTCGGGATGCAACTCTGCTTCATGAAATAGAAGCTCTGATTATAAATGCTGCTCTGGGATGGGGAGGGCAGGGAGTGGCATGATTTGTCTTGCAAAGATACTGTTATGAAGCCAAGAAAGCATTTGCTTTGGAAAGATGCTTCTAAATCTCCTGGGCAGCACCATGTGGCTGGGGTGTAACTGCACAGGCTATCAGCAGATCATCCACGCCTCTTAGGAGGGGACACTGAAGTGAGCTACCTGCCCAATGTGTGAGAACAAAGCAGACACTCGAGTTTTTTGTTTCTCTAACCTTTGTCTACCAAGATCAGTCCTGGATAGCACAGGCAGCTCATCTCATCTCTGGGACCTATATTACAGTAACCCCATGTCCAGTTATCTTTTGGATAAAGACTGTCCTAGATAGAGTGTTACTTGCTCATCTGGGCAGGGAGAGGACAAAGAGAATTGCAAATATGGCTTGATGAGAATCTTACATGAGCAGAGCTGGACCAGACCTCAACTCCTCTGCTTCTTGTCTCAGTGTGAAGCCCTCAGGTTCCTGCTGTTCACCTTTATGATTTGTGTTAGCCCTCTGTGAAGCCAAGCCTTCTGTGGTCTTCTCAGCAGAGACCAACGTGACTTGTTTCCTTTTGCTGGTGCTCAGCCCAAAAATGAAAAATCACTCTATTGTAAGAAATCAGTTTGCAGACAGGTTTTTTGGTCATCTGTCTCTGCCCCCTCCCCCCAAGGCAATCCTCATGTAGTATTTCTGGGTCCTTTTCCATGTGTCCCACTCTTGGACATCAGTAAATGTTGGACAAACAAAGGAATGATTTTTACCCATCACCCATCTTGGTATTTCATTTTTTCTATTGATATCAGATGCTCTGCAAAACTGCAGATCAAGGTCTGCTTTCCTTCCTGGAGCCTCAGCCACCCTTGGGCAGATCTTATGCTAAGACTGTGATGGTTAAATGATGTAATCATGTTTCAAAATTATATTTGTTTGTTTTCCAAGATATTTTGCATGTCTACCCAGTCACCTTCCAGCAGCTGTGGACTCAAACAATTTCCACTCATCAGTGGGTGGGGGAGGCATGCTGGTGAATGACACTGAGGTTTGAGGGGCATTCAAACCCTCTTCTGTATTTTTAGTGGTTGACTCAAGGTCAGTTCTAGCAAAATACATCTTTCCACTCTACCAGCCTCAACCCTGTTTGCTTAGAAGTTCTTTATTTAAGAACTCCTGTGGGTAGACACTGGGAGGCACAAGAAGACCATCTTGTGTAGGACATAAAAGGAGCAGAGAAGAGGCTGAAAGGGGTGACTTGCTGTTTAAGAGGAGTTTAAGTCCAAATGTGACCTTGGCAACATTAACAATTGTGGCTCAGATGATCATTGTGCACTTGCTTCTCAAGTCTCAACATAGAGCCGAAGTTATTAGTTGCTTTCCTGTAGAAGCCCAGGATTTGTTGATTCAGCTCTGAGAAATGGCTGTGGTGGAGCCTGAACAACATTGGAAGATAAAACAATCAAGGCAAGAAGAGCTGATATGTGAATCCTACTAATAAAGATCTGTTTAACACCAGCCTTGAGTACCCTGGGCTAGGTTTGACAGCAGTATAGAAAATATTTCAGTGGCTTTGGGGACCATTAAAAGCTTTTGCATTTTTATCTATTTTGGAGGAGGCCATAAGCACACGAAAATCTCCTGAGAGCAATCTACCTTCTTTCCTCATGCCAAACTTATGTGCAAGACATTTCACCCAGTCCCTCACAGTAGGAAGGGAGGGAGTCTGGAGTCACTAATGCTGTTCAGTTTTATCCTGTGTCCTGGTTTTGGCAGGGATAGAGTTAATTTTCTAGTAGCTGGTACAGTCTTGTGTCAGGTTTAGGATGAAAATAATGTTGATAACAATGATGTTTCAGTTTATGATGAACTGTGTTTACACGTCTCAGCTTCTCATACTTCTCTGACAATGAGGAGGCTGGGGGGGGGTGTGAGTCACCAGAAGCTGGGAGGGTACAGAGCCAAGACAGATGACCCAAGCTGGCCAAAAGGATATTCTATACCATATGATGTCATAGGGAACAGTAAAACAGTGGCCCGCTGCTTGAGCACTGTCTGAGTATCGGTCAGCAGGTGGTGAGCTATTGTATTATGCATCACTTGTTTTGTATATTCTTTTATCATGATTATTATTTCCCCTCCTTTTCTGTCCTATTAATCTGTCTAACTCCTGAGTTCTACCTTTCTACTGATTCTCTTCCCTATGCCACTATGGGGTATATGATGTTTAGCTGCCTGACAGATTATCTTACTTGCCAGACTGTTGTAGTTTAAGCACCCCATATCTTCCCAGAACCTCTTGACTACATGGTGTTTCTGGCAGGTAAGTCCTTGATCACCAGTGGATTTTGTCTTTCCAAGACTCCCATCTGAAGCCTCTGCCCTCAGCCTCAATTCTAGTGACATTTATTTGAAGAATCAAGAGAGAAGCAAAGCTCCAAGCTCTGAATCTTCTCACAGCTCTTTGTTAAAGCAGAAGTAAGAAGTGGGCCTCTCCATTCTAGAGAGGCCAAAAGAAAAATACCTGCAGCCCTAGAAAAGGGCTAATGGGATTCAGCCAGTTTGCAGAGTTGACCTGTGGAAAGAAAAGGATATATTAGCAATGATGGAAAACTGCTAGTGAGGGGAGGTGAAGTTGCTGCAGATGGAAGTTTGCCCCTGAATTGCACCAGGATGGTGAGAGTCCTGTGGAGGCACCTTGGCACGCAGTGCTGCTTCTTGTTGAGAGGTGTGTTCAGCCCAGAGGGGCTGCTTGCCCTGGAGCAAATAGAAGTGCCTCCCTCTTCCTTCCTGGCTTCCCCTTTGGTGGTTTGCCAACTACTGCAGCCTGGTTTTTAGTTTGCTAAGCAGCATCTCTGGAAAGTATAAAGTGTGTGTGAGGGCAGGGGATAGGGCACAGAGCCACAGCTGGGCTTAGGACCCTGAAGCTGTGTTGTCTGAGCCTTGGTATTTGCCTTGTGGATTCAGGGAGCTTTCTTTGGAGCTTTGGCAGCTTTGCAGGGAAAACAATGGCAAGTGGAGGGAGCATCACGTGTATGTTTGGCACAGTGTGAACACCCCCTTCCCCTCTTCCTGCCCACCTCTTGATGGGGTATCTTCCCTTTGGTCATATGGAGTCAGTAATTTGGGGTGAGCTCCCCTGCCTGATAGTGGATGAAGGAGCCTTAACATAGCTGGGAACAAGACAGACACAGGAGAAAGTGTCAAACAGGGAGATGGAGTTTAGCTGGCAAAGAGGCAGAAATGGGAAAATGTTGAGATGCCATCCCACTTGGGGATACCCCTTGCCAGGAAGTTGTCCTCCTTGAACCACAGAGAGGTGCTTCATGTCCACAACACCCACTCCTAGGGTGGTGCAAGAAAAGGGCTGGATTGCTCAGCTTTGCACTCCCATGGTGGTATAAGACAGAGCAGATGGGGTCAGCCCCTTCCCTGAAGCCATCTAGCCTCTTGCTGCTGCAAGAGGGGATGGCAGCTTGAGAAAGTTGGCCTCAGCTGGTGATTATGTTTGGGCACACCAGTATTGTCCCCAAGGCAAACAAGGGTGCCTGAAACAGCCTTGCAAAATGAGGGAGGCTGTAACAAATCTCGTGGTGTCTGTCCCAGTGTTGCTGGGACATGAGCATTGCAGCTGCAGGAGCAAGAGGATTCAGTGGGGCTCTGCTGGAAAAATGAGCCACAGAGGGACTGTCAAGAAACTGTTGCTAACAGTACAGGACCTTTGGCCAAGTGGCTCTGAGTCCAGCCGTGCCATAGATCCATCCATGTGGCAGCTTGTTGTTTTTTCCTTCTGTGCTGATGGAAAAATTGCACCATCGTATCTTCCTTGTGGGAAGAGAGAGGAACTGGCTTCCCGTCAGAGAGGCTGAGACCACCAGACACAGCCCTGGGGCACAAGCACATCACAGCAATCTGTAAGGCACAATACCATGAACTGTTTCCTAGGGGCCAGGTCAGAAATCTTAACAGATAGTATTTGCTCCCCTTGTCTGGGGACTTGCACTAGAAACAGACCCCAGAGCAAAGCATCTGTTTTTCAGCCTGAGCTTCTTAATGTCTTTGATTCTGCTCTGCTGGAGATGACCTCCCTTCAAAAATGGAGGGCACCCAAATGCAGCCACCAGCTTCTGTCAGGCCTGTTGTAAGGAGATGTAGCTGGCCCTCCTCCTCTGTGGGAAGTGACAACCCCAGCAGGGTAGTTGGGATGTTCTAGGTGAAGTCTTGAAGCCTGTGGCTGCTTTGTTCAAATCACACCTATGGTTGTTGGTGAGGCTCTGCTAGCTGTTTTCCCCGACCAAGGCCGCTGTGTGTTCCTGTGGGTGGCCCAGAGGTATCTCCAAATCCAGCAGTGTCTGAGTTTGTAGAAGTGCAGTTCCTCACATGCTATGGGGTGCATGATTTGTTTTTTTCTTGTTGTATATTGACTCTTTATTCCCTCTGATCAAGGCTGTGGCCCCTTGTGACTGGCCTTATATCCTAAAGGTACCAAATGATGGTGCACCTGTGTGTGGATTGCTACAAAAATAATTTTTTAAAAAGGCACTTTAAAATAAGAAGGACTGGAAATTGGGGTTCATAGCATTCTGTGGTAGCCATCTGGATCCTTGATTGCTTGGTGTCAGTTATTGGCAAATAATAGGAGTCCTTGTCACCCACCCTTCTGCTTATCCTGAGAACAAGGTGAGGAAATTTTCCCTTTCTGTTATTGTTTCATTGAAAATGCTTTGCCCCCTCCAACCTTTGTCAGCAAGGATGCATCATATATATAATTAAATCTTCACATGATGGCTTTTTTCTTTCCTAGCCAAATCTTTTCCATTGCAGCTTGACTTGACTGGGAGGAGCCTTTTGTTCTGACTCCATCAGCCCAAGGGCTACATATACTTGAGGGCAGGTTGAGTATCTTCCCATGCAGGGGCTTTTTGTATTTATTTATTTTTTCCTGTTTGGGTGTGGTCTTCTGCTTCCCAAGCTCTGCCTCATCCCATTTCCTTCTAAGAGGTCACTCTGGTCTGTGTTGGAAGGGACCAGAAGAGGATGATGGATACCCAGGTGCCTCCAGAGCTGTCTTGCAGATTGCTCACCTTGGTTTCTCAGAAGGTGTAGGTGAAATTATGAAACTTGTCCCATGGCTAAGGTTCTTTAAAGGATATGTGGTGTCTCGTATATGCTCTGATGGCTAAGTAGGGTTGAAATCCCCTCAGCCATATTTCTCCTATAAGAATAGGATTCAAGGTGAATGTTCCTGAATGTCAGTGTCTTGATACAACTCTGAGCTCTCGTTATGGAAATTGGTTGGAAGTAACAATCTGGCTTCAAAATTACCTGTGGCAGAGCAAACAATGTATGACACCAGTCATATTTCCTAGGAAGTCAAGGTATAGGAGGTGGCAAAGAAATAAGTCCTGGCAATAATCTGTGGCTGCATGGCATAAGGTGTCATTCTCTGAGATGCCTGTAGAACCCTCCTGCAGGCTTGGAGGTGATGTGTTGTGTGTTTGAGAAAGCCATGGACATTTTTGTTTACTCCATGTCCAGAGGGACACATGGGATGCTCCCACTTCAATGATTACGCCAGTGAGTTGGCTGATGCAGCTGAGCATGCAGGTCAGAGAAGGCACCAGAAACTTTAAATGTGGTGTCTTGCACCACAGTGAAATGCAGATGTATGTTCACCATATCACCTGAGTGGGCTTGCACAGAAACTGCAGCATCTCCATATTTGCAACCTTCAGTATGAATGTGATTATGAATCAGCTGTTGCCAGTGTTGTGACCACTGGGATAGAGTGTGCTTGAGAGAGGTAGCTAGCAAATATTCAGAAGATAAGGAGGACTGGAGTTTGTACTGACAAGTTTGGCAGGTTCTCGAGACAGGTTTTGACTATATGTGTAGAAACAGGAAGAGGTAAAATCTTTTGGCTTCAGAACTGGACTAAGGAAGCTCTGGAGAATTGGGTTGTGTTCTTGGCCTAGCTGTTCAACCTGTCTCATCTGGGACACTTATTTTTAAAACATGCCCTGCCTCAGTTTCCCCTGCCCTAGTGCCACAGACAAATTGCAACCATATTGACAAGCTCCACCAGTGGTGCTGATGAGCAAGATAGCTGGTGATGTGCTCATGGGCATCTCTGTGGCATTCAAACCAGATAGCCTCTGTCTGTGCCCTTAGTTCAGCATACATTTTAGATGGAAATGGTCAGTGTTATTCTCTGAAAGTCTTCTGGACCTCTTCCAGGCATAGATGAAAGCCGTTCCCCAAGTCCTTGCAGAACATTGCATATGACAAGGGCTAGGTGGCTGGCTCTCATTGTTCATCAGATGCTCTTTGTTCTTGGACCTCATCTGGTCATATGTGCTTCCCCTGCCTTTGCTGGAATCCTATCCAGGTTGGATGACTGCAAGATCACAAGGATATAGATAGGAAACCTTATCATGGGTCTGGAGAGTGCCAGTCTTAGCTTTGAATAGGCTGTAAGTCTCTAGATGGAAGAAGGTGCAGTTGAGTCAGACCGTCCCTTCTGAGAGGTTCCCATGCCTGAAGCAAAAGTGAATGAGATCAGTTAATTCAACCCAACATTCCTGCTTCTGGTTCAGCAGTGTGGCAGGATAAACACTGGATTGGAAAAATTTGGAGCTGTGCAAGGAAAGAGGAAAGTAATGAGACCTCAGGCATCAGCAGAGGGATCATCCTGGGAGCCAGGAAGGAATTAGTCTCTTCCTCTGCTCCATTCAGCCACACAAAATTGGCCAGGTGCATCATGGCAGTTTATTGCTTTCCTCTGAGGCATTAAGTTTTGGCTGCCATCAGAGAAAGGATATCGGCACACTGGTTTGGGATGGAAATCTCAATTTCTTTGAGTGGAAGCGCCAGCATTTCACTGAGTAGGACTATCTTGGGGCCAGAAAAGCTTTTGCCTTAATGAATTTGCTTTTACCAGGAAAGGTCAGTTGGAGGGGAACATTTCCACCCCATCAGTTTCTGCCTGCCTTGCTGTTGCATGAGTGGTTATAGAGCAGAGGGACAAGCAATCCCAAACCTCGGTCCTCACCTGATCCTAGTTAGTCACTTTCACTATGAAACTGATCCCCTTTGGCTCCTGGTGGGGCCTTTATATACAGTGTTGAGCACGATTGACAAAGATTCCAAAGCTTCAAAATACCTCTAGTGTAATGAAAAATGTCTGTGCTTACACTGGAGACTCAGGATTGAGGCCTGTGACAAGTTCAAGACATAAGGGAAACCACTGACTGGGTTTCCCATTCCATTCTTCTCACTTCTTTGGTTGTTTGACCTTCTTGTAATTTGTTTGTTTGTTTTCTTCAGTTCTGTGTATCACATTCAGACTTGATGTGACTGTGGAAGAGCTGATAGAGTTACTCTCAGGCTGAATGTTTATTTCTTTAGTCTTATGTGAAGAAAAGTTCATGGGCCCTTAAATTGAGGCTTAGTGTCTTTCTCATGTGTTTTTAGTTCAGCACTTGCTTTTAGAAAAAAAAAAAGGCAGCTTTGCTGGGAAAAGACAAGATGAGTCAGATGATTCCCTTTCACTGAAAGTTCATGGCTCTTGACTTTTCCTCCTGATTGTGTGCTCACCCTGTGAAGCATCAGACTCTGTGTTCTCACTGAATAGTCAGTCATATTGCCTCAGTTAAAAAAAAAACCAACAACAAAACAACAAAAAAACCCCCCACAAACCAACAAACAACAGAACTGAAACCAAACCAAACACTACAAAAAGCAAATACTAGAAATCAAACTCTTAAGTGGCTCATGTTCAACCCTGAACCTCTGCAGCCAGCTGATCCACTGAAGTGGGACAACACTAGAGAAAAGCTCGGGTCCTGTCCCTACAAAGCAAAGTTTGTTTCCTATCACTTCCTCTTTTAATTAAAGAATGTGGCCTACATCCCTGTTTCAGTGGCACTGCAAATAAAAATGCTTATTGAAAGTGATGAAAATGACATTCAGCACAGCCTTAGCCTCCATCTCAGGAGGAGACAGCTTCCCAATTGCTAAATCCAAATCGCAGCCCCTCTGCACTCTTGTCTGTCCACAACCATGTCCTGAGAAGGACAGTCTGGAATGTGTCATGTAAAGATACCACAAGGACATAACTAGGGAAGTAGCTGCAGTGTGAGGTTCCTGCTCAGAATTGGCTCATGGTTCACTGGGGCAGAAAGCTGATGTTAGAAGAAGGCACTGATGTTAGGAGGCATGGTGTCCTACTGCAGCAAGATTTAATTAATTATCACTAATAACTGGAAATAAATGGGTTAAAAGTCAAAATGCCAGCACAGCCCTGTTTGTGCCTCCCTCTGAGCTCGAAAGCTGGTGGAGTGCCAGTATAGAGCCTGTATGAGAGCACAGCATCATGTCATACAATCATAGAGCAAAGTAGAAATAATTAAAAACAACAACAAAATAAAAGGTGGGTGATGGAGAGTAGATGGCTGAAAGGGAGAAGGAAGAGAGTAGGCATGAAAGAGCAAAAGCTGGGTTTGGAGAAAGAAGAGTTATCTTGCCAGGTAAGGGTTGTTTTGCTGTGGGGTTTGTGTATGTGGCGTGATGTGTGGTGGATTGTTGTTTGTTAGGTTTTTTTTTTCCCCTCTTAAGTGTTCCTCATGTTTAATTTATACAATATAAATAATAAAAAACTGTGCTTTTTTTTTTTAAAAAAAAAAGCAGTGCTAATCCTTGTGGTATTCCGCAAGCAACTTCCTTCCTGCTTAGAAAGGATCCTATTGAGAATTATCTGGCCATTCTGGCTCTGCAGCCAGTTTTCCACTCCTGTCCATGAGTCAGTGAGTGGAGTCTGAGCTCTTCTTTTCCTTGGTCCAGCCTCCTGCAAAATGCATGGCAGAAAAATCCTATTATGTGAGGTCTACTTCCTCTCATCCTGGGGCTATCTGTGCTGGAATCTCATAGCAGACCTAGAGAGGGAAGAGGAGGAGGTCTTGTGGAAAAAACTGTGATTTCTGAAGCCAGATTCAACCACACCACATCCATTTGGTCACATAAATCAGTTCTATGATGGTCCTGCCATCCCGATGCAGCTGAAGCTAAACAATCTAAATTGATAGGTTATTGTGGTAGTCTCCTGGAAGCCCAGAACTCCAATGAAGGATAGTCTAACCTGTTCATATGCCTTCTGTGGGAGTAGCAGTAATAAAATGGAGACAATGAAGTATAGAAGAGATTATTCATTCTTCCTTTCCCTGCACTGAATTGAATGGATCTGCCATGCTGTCACCAGGAATATGGGTTTAGAAGGAATTAGAGACATGGTAAAACTCAGTAATGTGTATCCTGTGCATAATATGGAAGATTTCTCTGATGCTTTAGGCAAGACTAAACAGTTCTGTCCTGAAAAAGAAGGATATAAATCTGAAAGGCTGGGTAGCTACAATCCCTGCTCCTCAGATCAGTGCTAGGCAATCGCCCAGAGAGAGAGCCAAGCCTCAAAGGCTATTAGCTATGTCTTGCTGGAAAGGCACAGTTCTGTTACAGATGCTGACATTTTGCAACAGGAGATGGGAGGAAATAAAAGTGTATTTAGGGAGATGGGTTGTAAAGGCTGAAGGAGACTTTTACAGGGAAGAAATTACCTGTGAGTGAAGGTGGAAGATTATACTGCATTCATGTATTTGGGATATTTTCAGAACTATGCTTCACTTGCTCTGCTGTGCTCAGACTTCTTAAGAGAAAGTTAGTAAACTTCTACCTACTGAGTTAGAGGTTAGGAATCAAGAATTTGATGCATGAACTGGCTCAATTGCATGAAGTTTTTGAAACGGCAAGTTTGAAAACAAGCAGCACTCCAATGAGCAGTTCACTGACCAAAACAGAATAGCCCTGGAACTTGCTTTTCCATCTAGGTCAAAAGGTGTTGTGTTGCAATAGGTAAGTACAATGGAACACCTAGTATGTACAGACTCGGGATTGGACAGAGGTAGTCTCTGCACCAGAGTTCATTTGACTTCAGATGTCAGGCCACTACATCATCCCTGCAGATGTGGCAGGTATTTGGGAGAGTAGTGTATTTGAATTTCTTGATCAGTGTGAAGGATACAAGTGTGATTTAAAGGGGAACCATGGGTGCATGCAAAGTGACATTTGAGACTTTCTTGTTTGGTGTCACTAACAACAGACTGATCTGCTGGTCTAGCTTTGCCTTTTGTCAATCATCAAAAGGGTAGGGAATGCCAAACAAATATAAGGGGAAGGTAAGATCTTCCAAGTGAGGGTTCAGCAGAGACAGCAGTCAGGCAGCTGTGAAGTGAAATCCACCAGGGTTTCTGCAGTGAGGACAACACAACTAACTGATCCCAAAAAAACCCAGGATGTGTGCTGGTACTGCATGCTCTGGCCAACCACTGCTAATGAATCATCCAGCTCCTGGATCACTCCCATGATGGGGATGGAAAATGGATCCAATCCAGAGAGATCTTGGGAGTTCATTGCAATGTGATAACCCTGTTTACTACTTTAAGAGCTCCAGAAATTCAGGAGGTGCTGGCAGAACATCTGCTTCTTTCAGGATCTTGCCAGCCACTCTTTAGAGATACTAGTTCAGTGCTTCATTTGTCTGTCTGAGGTGCCTTGGAAACAGCATATTGTTATCTTAAGGAAGACTAAACTGATCTAGGAAGAAGCAACTCTGCTTCATTTTCCAATAGAAACTTTACTAAACTTTCACCTTTTTGGCTCAAGTAATAGTACCAAGGCAGAACAGCTGGAAACCAGGGGTCTTACTGCCACTATCGTTCTGTTGATGTTGTTTTTTACATGCATTTTTGTTTGTGATGGTTTGGTGTTTTTTTTTGTTGTTTTGTTTTTGTTAGTTTCTTTTTTTCCTTGCTGATCAACCTCTAGAAACTCTGAAATTACTTAAAGTATATCTGAGGAAGGCTCCTGATCAGACTTGAAAAATCTTCACAAGAATTTAAGAAGTTGCTGGTGCACATCTTCTGCAGAAAACAGAAATGGAAAGGAAGTGAATGGAGGTGAAAATAATCCCAGGGTTAACCAGAATAAGATAATGCAGATACACTGGGAATAAATGAAAACCTTGGTTGCACAATTTTTGTTCCACAGCTACCCCCAGGGGCAGGTGACCATCCCACCATGCTGGGGGTGAGGATCTGTGCAGCTCTCCTCATAGATGTCTCTGTACACAAGGCTAGGAAAAATGGGGTCTTGGGTCTAGCTTCAGATTCTTGCTCTTCTGCAGGTCCTCCAGCTCCTCTTCTGAGCCTGTATGGATATTAAAATGTGTTGCCTGTTGCAGCCCTGCAGTAATTAAAGAGACTGATCAGTAGAGCTGCAGCAGAAGCCCCTGAAGAAGTGAGATCCCGGTGTTATGGTGGTAGGGAATGGCAAAAGTGGGTTGAACAGGGCTCAGCCCTAGACTTTGGACTCCTGCAAGTCCAAAGCTAAAGGGAATGCTATGCTCTTCCAATATGGCCTATCTCCTTGACCTGTGGCAAATGGTTGAGGTCTTGCATGCTCCCAAGCCACTGAAGATCTGGACTTCTGTTGTCCCCAGCTGCAAAGCCCACTTGATGCCTGTGGGCAGTTCTTCTCTCTCGGGGAACTGCTGGCTGGAGGCAGGGCCCCCACAGGCAAATTACACAAAACCCAGGGTGACACAGCCTGGTGTGTGCTCCTCCCCTGCCTTGCTGCCCAGGAATGGGTTGCTGGAAGCTGTGGGGCTCTGTGGCCATTTTGGGGAACTAAGGTATCATTTAAGGTCAGCCCTGGTGCCGTTTGGAAAGGAGTTCTATTTCCTGAACTGAAACAGCAAGTTCTGAATGTAATTACAGGATTAAAGACATGTTCTGGGGCTGAACACATGATTTATAAGCAAAGGTTACACTTTCAGTCTGTTTACAAGGCATTCTTGGCCCTGCTTAACCCTTTCTTTGCTGAGATAAATGTTGAGTGTGTTGCCCCTGTTATGATGGGTGCTCACATATGGAGAGATGGACTAGAGGAGTGGTCTTTAACAGGGGCAGATCAGGGAGCTGTTAGATACTTTAATCCCACAGTAGTGGTAAATGACTATTTCAATTTTCTCCCCTTATCTGCCACAACTTTTTAACTAACTTAAAAGCCAAAGCTGTAACCTCAGCAGGAAGTCCCCAGGCAGACTGAGTTTTACTCTGTTTAGTTACATTCCTTACCAATAAGACTGCAAAATAGAATTACAAAGGTGAAGTCTGATGCATGGCAAAACCCTGGAGATTTTTCTTTGATTCTTCTTTCGAACTCACTGTTTGGAGGTGAAGCCAATGCCTATCAAATAGAAAAGCAGCCACAAACAACTGCAGTCCAACAATTCTAGGAAGTGAACTTCATTGTTGTGACTATCTCCCTTCACTGACTGCAGAGGCATCCAAGGATCTCCTAGCTCTGGAGAGAAAATGACCAGAATTTCTTGCCTTTTTTTTTTTTTTTTGGGAGTGCATAACTTGCATCATGATTAAATAGGGCATCAACAGTAGGCCATCTGAATATGGGCCCAGTCTTGCTTTGAAGACTATAAAGGATGGAAAAATCTGCTTGTAGTCCTGATGAAGTAATTCAAAAAGTGAGGGCGTAGTATTAAAAACCTGCATTTTATATTCAGAAAGGTGTCAAATTTAATTTCCTGCTGTTTGCTCTAGGGATGACTGTCCCATTTTGCTGCTTACGGTAGCATTTCTTTGAGGTCTGGTGGATTTGGAGCTATCCACAATTTACAGGACCTACTCGAGGAAGCAGCACTTGTTGAAGACCTTTGGGTTACACATGCATGGACACAAACCGGAACTGACATTGCTCCTATTGTCCAGTTCATAATTTGCTATTTCCAGTTGGTATAAGATGCTGAAGCAACAAGTATTTTGCTGCAGGTCTGGGGTTCTGAGTTCAAATTTTCTTTCATGTTTATGGCAAAGGCTTCCTGCCAAACTGAGTAAAAAGGATACCTTGTTGCTCTGACTGAGGAGGTCGGAAGTCGTGGAGATGGCATGTCTTGTGTGAAACTGTGCATGCATGGTGTGGAATGTTCTATGGACATAGTCCTGGCCATAAAGGGATTATAAATTTAATAGGCAAAGAAGGTCTGAAAATAAACATTACCCACATTTTATAAGTGGAAATAGGTTTTATTTATATTCCTCAAAATATCTTGTGGCCTGGGGAGGAATAAACCTTCTAAGCTTCAGTCTTGTGTCAGCAGAACCACGTGAACCATGATTCAGGCCCACAGGGCAATACGTGCATGGACAAAGACACGTTCCTGCAGAAAGGTTCTGGCTAGGCCAAGTAGGCTGAGCACCAGATGCCAAGCAAAGAACAGCTATGCCAGGTTTGCCCCAAATCAATCATCTTTCTTCTTTCCCACCCTTGAAGATGGACTTGACAATAGCTCTTCTGGAGCTGCTTCAGGGAAGAAACATCCCTGTCCTTGCTCTGGCTTCCTCTGCAATTTTTGGGGAATGGGGACAGTAAGACTGTGCACAAGCAACAACTCAAGAAGCAAAAAGGAGAGGCGCAGGCCTGGGAATTCATGTGACCACTGGACCAAATTGATGTCATACTCCAAATGTAAGGATTTTTGTTTGGAATCAATGCCTAGAGCAGTTTATGGTCTGCTAACGTGTGTTGTTTTCCTTGTGTCCTTTAAAAGTGGAAAGAGTTTATGAGGCTGGGAAACATTGACATTTTTACCTGTGATAAACAACATTGTCAACATGAGAGAGGGGGCTATACCTCATGTTCACCTTGCTTAGTTTAAGATTGGCTAATGGGTAACCCAAAAGCTTGATTCAGACCACACCATCCAGCTCACAGGTGGACCCACTGTCCTGGGGATGTGTTTGTTGTGGGAGCAATGCTGACCCAGAATAGGTCTGGTAGGGTTTATTAGGAAAGTGCATCATTAAGCTGCACTTGCTGGTCCCTGAACACCTGGCTTGGGAATACAAGAGTTTGTCAAGTATGTAGAAGTTACCAACTCTTGGCTTAACCTGAGCCATTGCTCAGCTATTTTGGTTAGTTTGGCAGTTCTCCAACCATCTAGCCATTCATCTGTTTTGTTTCTATAGTACCAATGTCCCTAGTAACCTAGAGCACCAGCTTGCAATCTGAAAGACCTAGACTTTTAGGGAACAATGCAGCAGAGGACATGAGAAGCTCTACTATTTGTGTGCCAAGAGCATTGTCTTTACCACAAGCTTTCAGTGATGGGTCCATTTAGCTTCCTTTATAGCTAATAACCAGCTGAACAACAATAGTTGCTTTGCAAACCGACTCTGCAAACAACCTTGCTTAAAAGCGGCTTTGAACAGGACCATATACATATAACTATGAATTAAAAGGGCAGGTGAATTGGAAAAAAAGGAGACTGATCTATACAAGTTGGTGACTATGCAAAAGATACAGGGTTTATGGTGAATGTCCAGCTGAATAATTGCTCCTAGTGTAATGGTTAGACGAGCTGACATGGTTGTCACAGTGACATGCGTACTTTCTTAGTTTTCTCTGAGGTCCCTGGATGATTTGGTGCACAGGTGACTTTGTTTAATGGTGCACATTTGTCACCCACCTCCCCTTGAGTTCATCTGCAGACAGGGTACTTGGCATTGTGCTAACACAGCACTTGAATGTTTCCAAGGGATTAACAGGAGACAAAGGAAAAACATTGTGATAGCTGGTAAAAACTGATTGACTTGCCCAGCTTGATGCTTTCCAGGGTACCACACGCTTCAGCTTTCAATCTTACTCTGTGACATTGACAACATGAGGGCATGTTTCTTCTCTGAATGTGTGAATTAAATGGAATGATTATATTTTTAGGTTTTTATTGGTGTGGGAATAATCTTTGTACAGCATGAGGGAACCCAGATTGGAAGATGGAAGCAACAACAGCTTTTCAGGTTTCCTTGGGCCCTGCCAGCAAGCATGGCACAGATGCAGAAAGATTGTCTTGGGTAGCAGTGAGAACCCTTTTATGCCACAGGGGTGTGTCCCAGCATTTTTATATTTTTCTGGCAGGAATATTTTGGAAGCCTCCTTTGCCTGCAGGGTCCTGGCATGCTGGGGAGCTTGTAGGCCCTGGGGTGGGGCAGTTGCTCTTGTTGCATGGAGGGGAAAAGGAATGATCTTGTGGCTCAGCTGCTTGTCTGGGTTTTGCGAGCTGTGGGTTTATTTCCTGGCTCTGTTGCTGGCTCTCAATGGGTAAGACTTGGAGTGGCAGTCTCTCTAGCTCTGTTTCCCAACTACTCATTGCATGGTATCCTGTTATTTTAAAACCCCAACCTGGCTGCAGTAAATTGCCTCCTATTACATGACAGCCCACAGCTTTGCTTGTGTCTTCAAGTGGGTAATTTGTGAGGGGACATAGGCCCTAACCACAACCCTGAAGCCCCTCGTCCCCTGACACTGGAGTCTGAGTCCTTCAGCTCTCATGCAATTGAAAATGAGGTGCTGCAGTGGTTGAGTCAGCGATTGCTGATAATGCCTTTGTGGTGAAGCTTCCTTCTTTGACCAGAGTTTTCATAAAGTCTTCTCAGTACTTAACTCCCCCTTAATGTGCCAAAGTATAGATTGAGTTGAACTTGAAATTAAGCTTAGTCCCTTCTGGGATGGGTATGGCAAGGTCTGGGCGGAGGTGGTTGTGCTTGCTCTAAGTGCAAGAGAGAAGGGCAGTTTGAAGATTTGTTGTGTTAACATAATTCATTGGGAAGGGACACTAAGGACCTGATTAATTCCCCACTCCTCTCTCCTTTTGGTTGGTACTACTTAAACCTCAAAATTAAGAGTAACATCACATACCAGCAAGTTTACAGTCTTAAGTGAGATGTAAAAGATGGATATGGAGAGATGAACACAAGGGCATGTGATGTGAAGGTTTAATTATGACCTTTATGAGCATCTCGGCCTTGGAGAAATGTAGGGATTTGTCAGGGCTGCTGCTTCAGCCACACCTGGATCACAACATTTGTCCTTGGGCATGCTTTTGACAAAGGTGCATAGCCAAAGTGGGAGGAGAGACAATGAAAAAAACTGGAAGTGAGATGGAGAAACTGGAAGAATGAGATCACCAGCTGTAGGACAGTTTGAGAGAAGTAAGAGAAAGCTATACTGCACATGAAGGACATAACCTTATTCAGGAGGTATTGAGAGCTCAGAAGAGAATACAATTAAAGGGGTGGTGCAGACATGTCTTAACAGCACAGCAAAACTTCCTCTAATACAAACTGCCCTCTGCTGAAACAAGGATATTTTTGTACTGTGGCAGTACCTGTAGACCCTAAATGGGAGCAGGTGCACTATGCAGATGGTGGGACACCCCATGGCTCTGAGAATCCAACATGTGAGATGTGGTCCCATCAATATATGAGAAGGGTGGGGGAGGGAGGAGGTTAGGCTTAAGTGACACCCTGAAATCCTGTGCCTACCACACTGTTTCATAAAGAAGCCTAGAGGTCTGAAGGTTAGTGAAGGAGTACAAAGCTTTACCCCAGTGGACAGAATCAGAAGGCAAGACTTTGGCCATGAAATTTTCTACAGGAACTATCTTTTTCCGGGAACCACTGACGTTTGAGCTATTTTAAGAACAGACTGGATTGAGTTCTAGGAAATACACAGTAAGAAGCTGCCCCAAGACTGGCAGGGGAAGATGTGAGCTGGTCAAAGCCTTTTTAGTAATGTCGCTGAATGTTTCTATTTCCTTGCCAGTCCTGTGGACAATTAAGAAAAGGCTTGGCTGAGATGTGGGCTGTCATTATTGGTCTAGATGCTGGATTGGCTCCACATCGTAAAAATCTTAAAGATGGAGAGAGCTGTAGGAAGCAGTCATTTTCAAACTGTAGAGGGCATTCTGTAAATCTATTACTGGTGAAATCAAGGGAGGAAATGACCCTTATGCATCCATGACTAACGGCTTTTTTGAATGGTTGTATGTCAGTCACTGGGAGACCAGTCAGCAGCTCCATTCTTCATACATGTATTTCCACTACTGTTGTCTTTTTTACTTTTTTTAAAGTTCAATTTTCTCTGGCTTTGTTCTGAAAGCTTGTTGAGTCTTACTGACTCCTGTTGCTGTCAAGTGGTGCTTAACGCTTCTAAAAAATTGCTAATGTAATTGCTGGAGCCTTGGCAAATGTCAGAACTGTTAGGAGAGGGAGTTGGGTCTTGCCTCTATCAACCCAATGTATAAGTAGACAAGGTGGAGGAAAATTCAAAGGGGAGGCTGAAGGGAAGTGACTCATTGGAAGGCACTCAACCATGTCAAAGCACTGCTGGGGACTGGGAGATAGATCTGAGATAACTGGGAACCTGATCTTTTCTCCCCTACTTGGCTGCCTCCTTGGTTTTGGGAGAGACTTGTGTTAGCACTCAGTGAAATTCATGGTTCAGAGACTTGTTTTTAATTTCTTATTTCCACTGTGCTGGTTAGTGAAACTTCCACCCAGAAAGAGGTCTAAAATTTGCCTGGGGTGACTGACGTCAGCCTGATCTCATTTCTGCTCACTTATTCATACTAGTTATCTCTGGCTTTGGTCTTCACTCATTCAGATAATTGCATGCACTCTCCTTCAGGACTCAGGAGTCCTACCAACAACCCTTCTTGTTATCTTATTATTATTATTATTCATGCTAACAATGAGGGGGAAGAAATAACCTAAGGCAGATGGAGGCTCACAAATGGCTTTCTTCCTGCCACTCTCTAGGCCCTGTCCCAGCATCACATCATGAAAAGTGTTTTTATAGTGCTGTTCACCTACCCACTTTTAAACCCCTGCTTGATCCAGGAAATGGCTTTGCTGAATGGCTCATGATAATAATGCTAATGTATAATGTAATGACTAATGTTCAGATAATGTATATTGGGTATTTGTTTCATTAACCTACCCTGCAAATGGACTTTGAAGTTGCCAGGCTATCTGAGAACATATTTTGCCCTCTGCCTTGTGAGTTGTGTCTTGTTCCCTCTGGTTTCTAACTACACTATAAAACCACTAGGGTAGAGATTCCCTTTATTGGTGTGTTTGTGCTAGGTAGAGATGTGTTGTCTATGTATAGATCATACTTCCAGTGTGGCAGAAGTAACAGCCTTACTTCACATCCCAGCCCCATCAGGTGGTGGGATTTACTGATGGACATCATACCTGTGTCTCATGTCCCTTTGACAGGGATGGTCAGAAGCAGGGAGAGCTTTTGTAAGAAAAATAAGGAGATTAGAACTCTTCAGCTGGGAAACTATGTGGCCAAGAGAGGATTTTATAGATATTTGTAAAGGCAGCAAAAGTATGAAGGAAGCAAATATAAACCCAAAAAACTCTTCAAAGTTAAACAAAACATCTCTTTGCCACAGGAGACTTTGAAGGCTAAAAGTTGGTGTGCATTAAAAAAACAAAACCCTCTTAACTAGATAAAGGGCTTTTGAGCACAAAGTTACTGTCTTTGATCACTGGAGGATGGGAGAGCACTCCAGGGAGTGTCACTTGCCCACATATTCTTCACTGGGCACCTGTTACTGCCTAATGCCAAAGAAAAGATTTTGGACCCCTTTGGTGGATCAGACCTGGCTGTACTCACATGCTAATTAGATCAGTACAGTCCTGATCGTGGAGCAAGTGCTGAGGGTCTGGCTCAAAGCGTGGCCTGCAGGGTAGCTTGGAGCAAAGCAGGAAAATCAGATTTTGCTTGCTTAAAATCAAAACCAGGCTTAGAAAGCAATCCCAGAGCAGGAGCACCGTTCTCCAGGAAAGTTTCCAAAACCAACTCCTGGCCTTGGAGAATAACATGGCAAGCCACCAATAAATAAATAAAGTAGTAAATGCAAAACCTGTATAGAAAGCTCCCTGAACAAATGGCAAAAATATTTCCAGTTTTCAGGCCACCTGTTTGTCATCTATCACTTAGAAAAAATGAGCATTCTTTAAATATTTATATGGGGAAAACAGACCCACCCTCCTGGGTTTGTATGGTGATTTATGCTGCAGCATTTTCAAGGTCATCCATTGCCTAAATCCCTTGTATGTCTGAGGCCTGGGTCCTGCAAGGAACCCGATCCCCATGATCATCTAGATTAGAAGGGGTAGAGCCTGTTTCCATATGTGTCTTAGTGTTGGCATCTGAATTTCAAATGAATTTGCTGATTCTTCAGCCTGTACTCAGACACCAGTATTCTTATTTGTCTGCTTCAGTGAATGTTTTTATATATGAAGGGGTTGAGGGGCTTTTGGTGACAATATTCTGGAAGACACATCTTGGAGTTGCATTTCAGGCTCTTATGGCTGGCTCATAAACTTTCCTTGCAGGTTGGAACTTGATATGTTTAAGTTACAGCTCCCTTCCTTCATGAAAAAGGAGCACATTAAAGGGATCTGCCCCTCTGGGAAAGTGGGAATAAGATAAATTCAGCATTTGCATCCACTGGTGTTTTGCTTGTTTGCCCTCCCCCCACCCCTTTTTTTTTTTTTTTTTTTTTAGCCAAAAATATATATAGAGATGTGATATTTGTCATAGAGAAGCTTGGGATCAATTAATAGGTAATGGTTTAGACTAGAAGGATTATTCACCTTTTGGGAATGAAGTAAGAAATGCTGGATAAACTGATCTCTGGAGATGCTAATTTCCCTGTCTACAAACAGAGCTTGGGCAACCAGATATAACATTAATCAGTTCTGCCCTGGCTGATGGTAGGTCTCCAGAGTCCTAACACAATGAGGGACCTAGAACAAGTCTAATAGGCTTAATTCTCTTTTGTCTTCAGCCTCTACTGGAACATCTAAGAGGCTTTCTTCTCTAGTAAACACAGGATGTTCACAGGCCAAGCTTTATCCTGGAACTCTCAGCAAATGGAGAGAAGGGCATGGCCAGATTCATCTGCATGCTTAAAATCTACTGGTGCTTGTAGTATATGAAGTTAGCCCAGGGAGTGTTGCTAAAAGGCCAAAGGGAAACCCTTTCTACATTGGTTTCAAACAGCACTTAACCAACCTGATTAGTACAGCATTTGGGGTTTTTCTAAATATTACCTTGTTTCATTCACTGGAGTGGAAAATATAATGGAAGTATAATGGAAGGGGATTCCCTAGGGTTTCTTCCCCCCCTCAATTTCTTCCCTTCATTAGGCAAAAATCTGCTTTGTCAGTACTTTTACAGAGCATCTTAGTGAGAGACAAAATATACCTGTGGTCGACAAGCCTCTCAACACAAGCTTTTGTGTTTTGCTTTGTATGGGGAAAAAAACCCGTAACACCTTGGCAGATCTATTAACTCTTTTGAGACCAACTCATCAGGTTGGGATGTGGTGTGAAGCAAGGGAACCTGTACACTACATAGCAAGTTGCTGATTTGGACAGGGGTAACATTGAGTAGCTCTAGAAGTTGCCCACTGCAGCTACAACTTCCTTTGCCTTCAGCATGGAGGTGGGGCTGGAGCAGGGAAATGGATGCAGACAGTCTATTTCTAGGAGAATTGTTTGTAGATGAGTAGGAAGGATCCTCTTCTGAGCTCTGCACATCAGCTCTGCACCTCTACATCCTCCAGAAGAAGGCACACCACAGACATGGAGGAGTGGCAGCACACTTTGTGTTGTTGTACTCTGTTTTCCTTCCGTTATAAAATTCAGCTTCAGAAAAATTGACTTGTTTAGCTGAGTTCAGAACTCCAGCCCTTCCATCCGAAGCTTGCAAAAATGAAGGAATTTCTTTGTTCTCAGCTTTGCTTGACCTTAGCAGCAGAGCCAAAGTAAGTTGGGAGCACAGTAAGGAAAATGCTGTTGTTGCTGGTTCTCTACCTGCTTGTCATGACTCTGAATGGATTTGCTTGATCTCATACTACAAGTCTGTCTGCTGTCATTGAAAATGCTCACATAAAACACGAAACCACAATTGAATCCTGATGTATATTGGCTGAAATGAATGTATGTTCTTGTCTACCACGCCACCTATATCCTGGTGGAGGAAATTTTAATCCTTTCACTCTTCATGCACCAGAGTCTCTACACCAGATTGTCTCTTTCTTTTCTTGATTGTCTCAGCCTGGACTGAGTGGAACAATCAACTCTGCCTTTAGAGTTGCAGGTGTATCAAAGGAGAAAGGATCAATATTCAGGCACAAGCAAGAGTATGTGAGGAGAGTAAATTGACACAAGTCAAACAGAACTGGCAGAAGTATCTTAATCCCCCCCCAATAAAAGAGGAACACAGATTGTTGTTCCCACTGTGCTGAAAAGCCAAAGAGCTTAATAAAGATTTGGAATTACCAAGGCCAGGATCTTGTGGGACCATAAGCTGTTGGCGTAAGGCACTGCAAGATGTCTCCTCTCCCCGCTCCAAGTTAGGAGGATGTTGATTCTGCTGCTATTCCTCCAAAGTGCACTTTATTCTGAGCCACTTGCAAATGAATGGCCTGTTACAGTCCAACTTAAGAAAGCTGAGGTGGGATAAAATCACAGTCGTGCTGCCTGCCTTGTAGGACTCTGACAGTTGCACATTAGAATAACAAGCCAACATATTAACTGCCTATCTCCTGTCTTTGTCTTTATATGTATATGGAATGGTGCAGAAGTCAAAATAATTCAAAAGCTTTCTCCATATGTGTTTTTCACCTTTTTCCACGAAGAATACATCTAGAAAGACTAGGTTCTGAAATATAGGATGGAAATCTGCATTGAGAACTCAAGTTCAGCTTTAAACATATTTGGACTATAGGTATGGCATTCTCTCATTATAAACACAACTATTGGGGAAAAAAATCTGAAGGCTGGCCCATATTTTCTTCTACACCAAATAATTCTCTGGCTTCCTTATCAGTTTGATCTTCAGCTTTTAGAACAGATGTTTACAACACAGTATTAGTCCATTCAGGTCAACATGGAACTGAACATGGCCTGGAAAACCCACCTCAGAACCAGGGCAAATTTCCTTATGCTAAACTCAGCACTGGCACAGCCAACTATCATTGAGCACTAGGAAGCTGGTGTCCAATTGGGCAGAGAAACATCAGCAAAGAGAAATTGATTCCTCAGGGTGCCACACCACATCTGTAAAATGCTTGTCCCATATTGTCCTCTAGCATGTGCTGAGATCTTTCCACTGACTGAAAGAGGTGTCTGAAGGTGGGTCATGACTGAATGCTGGTATTGGAGAGAATATCTCACTGCTGGGAGCTGAAATGTCTGTCTGTCTGTCTGTCTGTGAGACTGTGCTACATCAAGGCACCCAGCATGCACTGGAAAACCTGACCCAGAGAAACAGATCAGTTTCAGGAGGCTGGGAAAGGTCAATATTTGAAATATGTGAATATTAATGTGGATACAAGAACATGGAGTCCTCATGGGCAGAAGAAAAGCAGCTCATGATATAGATCCCTCACTGATGAGATGGCAGAGAGGAACAGTGTGGGGTTGGCAGACAGGTGGATATCTTCACCCCATAATGCTTCCATCACATAGCAGAGGTGGGAGCAGAGACATCAGAAGGAGGTCCCCGGTGTGCCTCAGTGAACCTCACTCTGACTTCCCGGGCTCCCCAGTTTATTTTCTCTCCAATTTGGGACTTGGCCCAGATTGTGCTTGGACCATGAATGCTTCCAGATGTTCTCAGCCCTCAGGGGAACAGAGGCGCGCCAGGCTGTAATTGGTATGCAAGCAAGCCCCATGCAAGGGGCATATAAAACATTACCTATCCCTTGGCCAGCACCTCCTGCCTGGAGGTCTGCTGGTCGCCTGTGGCAAAGGGGAAGAAAAACATCACAGCCTAGTGGAATGGTTTCTGTTATTGCTATGTCCATGGGCAAAATGGCCAATGTGCTAAGTGGCACCTGGATGGAAAGGCAGGAGAATGCAATAGGAAGAAGCAATGAGAATGAAGTCCAAGCCAAAAGCATTAAAAACCCAAAGGAAAACATTGCTTCTCTCACTGCTGCCAAGTTTATTTCAGTATGTGGCAACCTGGTGAAGTACGTTCCTTTATAGGGGAGGAATTAGAGAGGACAAGACCTTAAATTCCTTCCCTTTGCTCAAGAACTCCAGCAAACACCTCCTCCTTCTCCCTCCTGCTGGTCTGATTTTAAGGAGATTTTAATTTGAGCCCAAAGTGCTGGAACATAGACAGGAAACGGCTTATAATTTACAAAAGTGTATATAGTTTCATGGAAAAGCAACATATATGCCGAAATCTATGCTTTTCAAATTCTTCCCAGCAGTCATCTCTTCTGGCCTTGGGACAATGAAGCCTCTGTTCAGGTCTGTTTTCAGTCGAAATGGTCCATGACTGCTCTTTTGTGACCAAACAGAATGCGAGACCAAGCTGGTCGGAGCTCTCGGTGCCTTAATTACTTTGGGTCATGTGGCTGCCTCCACTGCTGCAAGTGGCAGAGCACATGCAACTGAGGAGCATCGTTTCTGCTGAGGGGAGACCTGAAAAAAAAAACCCACAGAAAGGAAATTCAGCACCTCTCGGAAATCAGAGGCAAGGCTCCCGTCAGCTTGGACAGGGCCAGGATGTCAGCCTTTGTGCTGGGATGGATGGATGTGTGCTTGCATTCACTGCGATAAGGTCATTGTGAGTTAGAAATGCATTTGGCTTCAGCTGCTAAGAAAATTGGGAGTCCCAAAGGCTCTTCTGTCCAGCCTTTGCATTTGCCCTAGAATTTTTGCAGGCACAAAGACAAGCTAAGCAGACAATGGCCTGCTTGAATGGCAAGCACAAATGTGAGCTTTTGCACGTACAAAGGATTGTTTGTGCAAGCAAAAATGTCATGCAAAATGAGGAGCATGTGGCCATGACAGGAGGGTCTTCAGACTGAAGAAATATCCAATCTGATCACCAGTTTGATTAAGGAAATGAGGGCAAAGTTTTGAGGCATGAAAGTTCATTTTGGAGTGAGAGGGAGGTGTCTTGCCTAGAGTGACCAGGAGACACGTTATCTCTCAGACAGCAGGGGCTGCAGGGTGCTGACAATGCTGCTGTTTGGATGGGGACATTTAAAAACCATCCTTATAGAAGTGAGAGACATCATTTTAATATGGACTACATTGCATCCTGCACAGACAGTCATGGCCTGATACTCTAGGCAAGCATTATCTTAGATGGTATAGATGTGCAGTTGTGCATGCAAAGTGTACATCTAATTGCTTGACTAATAGCTGTGAAGCTGTCAGAATTGCATAAAATGAGGAAGAGACTTTACTTACTTTTTTGTCACTGCACTTGTAGTAGTGGCTCAACTAAGCTTAGATGTTCAATTGTGCCCCATGTCAGACATCTCAGACAAGATCTGGTTGGCCTAAAGTATTGTACTGTTGGTTGGGAGTGAGACTGGGTTGGGTCAGATTTCTGGACTGTGATATTCTTTGGCTTACCAAAGATATTCACCTGGAAATCCTTTCAAATGCCATTTTTTAAACCAGTGTTTTGGAGTCCAAATGCAAAATGATGGTCTTGGAAACATGATGTAATATAAAGGGACCTTGGGTAAAAAACATAACCTCCATGTTTTCCTCTCTCTAGGAGGTAATTATGCCTAACTATTATTAACTATTATGCCTAGGGTAATTGTGCCTAACTATTCTTGTCAATTAGGCACAACCTAAATGTGGGTGGAATCTCACGATTTCAGTTTGTAAGGGGTCTATTTCTCTTTAATTTACAATTCCCTCTTGTTGCAGCTGAGGCTTATGTGGCCACTGTTTAGCTATAGCCACCCATGAATTTAAGTTGCATTCTGACCCCAGCAGATGCCTTTGAGGCCACACAGGCAGCACCATAATCTCAGGCCTATTTGTAAGCACATGCTACAACTCAGATGAAGGATGCTTGATGTTTCCAGCTGTTGTTTTGTGAGTGAGCATTCAAGACTGATGTCTCACCTTGACCAGTGGATGGTGGTTTAGGGATGCTATGCCTTTCCTTGAAAGGGTTTCTTCACCTTACTGTGGGTAGAGCATCACTGATGCATAAACTCCCATTTAGGGATTTAAAGTTCTTGTCAGGAAGAACTTGCCCTGTTAAGTGTTTGAGGTCAGCTGTGGAGGCTGCCTTTGACTTCAATGAGGAGTTACAGAAAACTGGATCAGGAATATCGTAGCTTCTGATGGGCCTTGAAAAAGGCACTGGGACTTACTGACATTTCTCCAGCTAATAACCTGCAAGAAGAAAGACTAGGACCTGGCTTTTGAAATGCAAAATGAAGCATTATGCAAAAAGAGCACAGAATTTAAATCTAAAGAAAAGTCAGATCCCTGTGGTTTGAGGGGCACTTTTCTCTGCTTGGGTTGTCTGGGCTGCTTTCTATTGGGATGAAAAGCTTTATCTGTCTAGGTTATGACAAAAGCACCTGCTTAAGGCATAAGTTGCATAGGAAACTAGGAATGAGCAGCTAGTTGAATATGCAAGAGGTGAGCAGGGCACCTATAAATCTGTCTTGAACAGAATGACTCCATACTCTGCAGCACTAAAAATCATAGGATGGTTTTCTTGTAGCACCTAAAGGGTAGCAGCCTCCTAATTTTCCCAGTAGCACTAGGCATTTGTCCCTTCAGAAAAGCTGCTGCTTTTGCCAAAGGAAGCAGAATACTGCCTTCAGGTTATGTCTGTTCCTCCTGGCTTGACTTCTGCATTTCTGGGGACTGCTCTAGGAGAGGAGCAAGAGAACCTTCAGCATGTGGCTGAAGTTCCTGGCCTCAAGAGGATGTAGACACACCCCTGTGTCATGCCACTAGCACAGGAGCATCTTTCAGGTGTAACTGTGTTGCAGGGAGCGTGGTCCATCTTTCAAGACCTTTTATGAAGGCAAAATGCATGTGTAGAGACAAGATTAGAAAAGGAGACACTTGGACCTTTCAGCACATACTGAGATCCAGAGTTTCAGCAGCTGAGAGAAGACAGATGCCAGCAGTTTGGTTTTGCTGATATGCAGGAGGAAAAACAATGGGACCTAATGAATCTGGTCCATTTTCAAGTGAACCTGTTCTTTCATCTGTGAGCAAGAAAGAGTTGTTCATAGTTTTGGATATGAGATGAGAACTCATGAGCCAGATCTGATTCCAGAATTTAGGAGCTTTGAAGTCCCTGGGTGCAGCTGTGTCATTTCTAGTCATTATAATATGGTTCAGATCTCCAAAGAAGCCAAATGAGCCCTAGCTCTTATTTCCACTGAAGAAAAGTCCACTAAGTCCATTTGCAAATGTCCAGTAGGATGAGAGAGAAAACTGGATCATATACTAGCTCTGGAAAGCCACAGAATGGTTTCCTGGTTATGTCATTAACCTGCTTGCCTCTCAGAAATAGATCTGAAATAATACAAACATTTCACAAGAAATAGCTTATTGACTTCTCTGGGACTTCTGCACCAGTCACTAGGTGCAACAAGATGCTGATGTTTGATGACAAGGGACATGGGTCTAGTGATAGCTAGCTGATCATGGAGATGATGACTGAGTGGTCTTGAAAAAATGGCAAAATTACTTTGGTCCTTTCATAGTGAGGTGCTGCAACTCAAGTTTTGTAAAGTGTCACTTTACCCCTTTGCTATCAGAAAATGGTAAAATGTGCCAATTCTGTACCTTTAATACAAGCTGGATAAAATAGTATATTTTTAAGTGAAGATGGGAAGGGGTGTGTGGAGACCAATGGCTGTGTTCCTTCTTCCTATGTCTAACAGTTTTTTGTTGTTGCCATGAAGCTGTAGCTTTTACATTCATGTGATCTTGATATGACAGGGCTCTTTGCATTCCTTTTCTGAGAACATACTTGTAACTTCTGCAATAGGGAAGAAAAACCCAAGTTAACGACAAAAAACCATCCAGAGTTCAAGAAACAAATAAAATATGATTCTGCATTTTTGTGAAGTCTCATGATATCCAAGACAACCCTGGGATTTTCTGATCCTCTTGATATACGAGACCCCACCTTGTGGTGCTCTGACAGTTATGTCTGGAAACTCTACAACAACTGGAGAGCCCTTGAAGCTGGTACAAATGCCTTTCCTGATCAGAACTGCAATGAACCAAAGTGACCTTCACCCTCCTATGAACCCTAGGTCCTCTGGCTGTGGAGACACTTGCAAGCCTTATGAGCCTTGGGCAGGCAAAGATGCTCTGCTTAACAGGTCTGAGAACACTGATAAATGGCCTAAAGTCTATGAGGAGCTAGGAAACACCTGAGACCTGAGGGTAAGTGGGTGCTTTGCCTCTTTTTATCCCTTTCCCTGAGAAGGACATGGCTGGAGGCAATTCTCCCTAATTTTCCTAGCTTGCCTGTGCTATGAGCAGTAAACTGTAGAGGGTGCTCTTGCTCTGCCTGAAAACAAAATGTGCATCTCTCCCATCTCCTCCTTTCCTCCATTCCACCCACTCCTTTTAAATATAAGAAAACAAGCAAATCTGCTGAGACCTGAACTCTGCATTGGAAGCAAGGAGTCAACGGTGAAGAGATTTCAAAGTATCCCCCTTCTCTGCCTGGCTGGGGGATGCTGGGGTTTATGGCTGGTCTTTGAGGGGCTGAGCTGCTGAAAGCCAGGCAGGGTGAGCAAGAGGCTGCTTTTTGTAACCTGTACTGGAGAGGAACCCTGTTAGGAGTAGTGGTGGACAAAAGGAATGCTGCTTTCCCCTCACTTTTGCCTTGGCACAGAAGAGGTGTGCTGGGAGACTGAGATAGCAGCTCAGAATTGGGGCTGAGGGTCTTCTCTGGTTGTGCTGTATTGTTGCTGTATCCCAGGGAGGTCCTGCTGTTCTACAGGACAATGGGCTGTTTCTGAATCAGATTTGGGCCAGGGTGTTTATTAAAGCAACCTGGAGGTGCCTCAGCATTTCTAGCTGCTTGGCACAGAGGTGACATACACCCTGCTGCGATGTCTTTCCCAGGCTGGGGCTGGGAAGGGTATCAGTGGAGGCTCTGCTGCTCTGGGCTTTTGTTTTCTCAAGAGAAAGAAGTATTAAGACATCCACAGGGACTCATCCCCATCAAAACTTGGGTCCTAGCACATCAGGTCAGATCTGTAGATACTGACTCCAAGGAGTGCTGCACTAGCCAGAAGCCCTGTGGTGGATTTTTCTGCTCCCTTCATGTTTATATTTCAGTCACCAGAAAACCATTTTGCTTTCCAGCTAGGCAAAGTAATCTATCAAGAAAGTGTTTAGTTGATGTATTGCTCACCTCCGGAACACTTTGGTGTGTGTCAGTTTTATGTTCAAATACAGCTTGAAAGTTTCAGAGAAAAGGGAATTTTTAGAGCCACAGAAAACAGGTGGAAAGGAGCCTGAGAGGCAGTTCCCTGCACTGACCTTCCCCAAGACATTAGCAATTCAACTGAAAGCACTCTTTGCCTGGACTACTCTTAAAATTCCCCAGGGATGGACATTTTACAAAGTTTCCAGGCCATCTATTCCAGAATTTCACTCTTATTGCTTTGGTAGTAGTATCTGGATTACATTTCTCATTCCTCATGACTCTTGGCTGATCAGTCACCGAAGACAGAGGATTTTTTTCTCCTGCATTATGTGACTCTGCACAATAAGAAATAATAAATCAGTGTTGCGTTCTGCATGTGTATGCTGATTTGGAGATGGGCTTAATATGTGTTGTGCACACTATTTGAGTTTGTCCACGTGGAAATGGACATGCCACTGAAATGCAGCACTGTTGGCAGCAAGGACTAGTGAAGGTACCACTATGGCAAGGTGCTGAGGGTCACCCTGAGAGCTGTGGAACCTCAGCTTTTCTTTGAAAGGTGATCTGCAAAGATCTCAAATTAGTTAGGGTCACTTGTGTTTGATGATGACCTCAAAATAAAACTTTCAGGCAAATCCACTTATGGCTTGGAATGAGAAAATGCATCATAGCATGAATTTAGAGATGGCTTTTTTTTTCCACAGCACTTCATTCTAACCTATAAATAAATGGTCTCTTTAGTTCTCTAGGCTCATGCTATAGTCAAAGGTGAAGAACTGGTGCCTCTAGAGGATCTGTTTGTCCCTTCTAATATGAATGTTTAAGTTAGGGAGCAATGGAAGCAAAATTAAGTCACATCCCATCTATTTTTTGTTGTTGTTTTACATTTCAGACTTGCAAAATTCATAAGGTTTCCCATAGACTAATGTCAGGCTATCCAAACTGTCAAAAACTACTGGTAGTCTCAACCAGTTGGAGATAGTAATAATTTGTGGAACAGAATTTGCTTACTTAAGAAATTCACAAATAAATCCCCCATACTAACACTTCTGAGAATACTGAAGTCTTGATCATGGCCATTTGCTAAGAGGAAAAAGCCACAGTCACCAAGTAAATCTCTTGTGCATCATTTGAATTTCTGTTATATGTAGCTAGCCCTTGAAAGCAAGCTGCTTTCTGCCATCCCCTGAAGACCTGTGGTCATGGAACATTTATCCATTTTTCTACATTATTTCAAAACGCATTATTACTTACTTTGATGAACCCTCAACATGAGTGCCATGTTTATGAAATTACAGATATCAAAGTAGAAATGTAATAAAGCTATTAATCTCCTCATCTGATCTCTCTGTCCTCTGAAAGGATGAATCATTAATTATCACAACTATATGATTAGTTTAGTTTGGAATGTTTTAGAAAATGGGACCAGTGGTTTCTTTTTTTCCCTCCTGGGAGACTAATTTAAGGTCAAGTCATTAAGTCTAAGGATGTTTGTCTTAGATCTTTTACCAGGAGGCACACTGTGTTACTTCTGGTTAATCCATTTTGTAAGTGGGACAGATGAAAATATTGCTTCCAGTGAAGGGGATTCTTATGAGTGTCAACATTACACTTTTGAATCTTCCACTAGTCTATTGCATGCTCTCAATTTGGTTTTATTTTAAGAAATAAGGAAGAAAAAAGTCAATACAACCATTTTTCTACTCCAAAATTTTCCTTGTCAGCTGTGACCAGCTGGTGATTTCCATTTGGATTTATTTCCATGTATTTCCATCCTGGTGCAGAGATTATGGCAAAATATTTTATGTCTTTTATACTGTAGAAAGAAAGCTATATTCTTGGCAAGTCAGACACGCCTACCTTCTCAGCAACTTTCAGTCCATCATGTGAGCTGTACCCAGTAACCTACACAGGGCAAACCTCTCCTTTGTATTGTCAAATTTTATATACTAAAGTCTCCATCTGGAAAGTCTTAATTTAGTACCCTGAGACAGAATCTGAAGTAAAAAATTCACATACTCAGTCCTGTTCAGTGTCCCTTCTAACAACAAGTGGATCTTCAGACTGACTATGCAGAGACCTGAACAAAAGGTGGCATGGCATTTTTGAAAGATGGATGGTGAGATCCCACATTCTAGGGAGATGCTAACTGCTTAAGGATCTAATGACATAAAGACAACTGTTGTGTCTGTCTGTCTAGGTGGGAGAGTTGGATCTGGAGACCAAACATGGACTTTCTAATTAGGGATTGGAAAAAGGTGGAAGAAGCATCAGAACAACTTACCTGGAATCTGATCCTGGTCAAGATAAGGGTTTTTTATAAACCTGACTTAGTTTTGATCTCTGTCAAGAAGGTTTTATTTAATTAAAGACATCACACAAATTTCTGTGACTATAGGAAGGAGAAGATTAAGGGAATTATTTTCTGTGCTACCACTGCCTTTTCCATCAAGACCTTTGCTTCCTTTGGTCTATAGCAGCACTGTAGAAAATGGGGTCTTCCCCCCATTATTACATCACTACTTTGCCAATTCTGGACGATGACAGATGCTTCTTCACAAGAAAAATAATTTTCATATGAACTGGTTAGTGGGAAGTCAGGCTTTGAAGAATGGAAGCCTGGTGACTGTTCTTGCAACACAAAGCTCTCTTAAGTACTTTAAACTTGAATATTGCAAAGCAAATAGAAGGAAGGTGGGAATGGGCTGTACAAGTTTACCTGGTTTCTTATCTCTTCAGTTACTGTAACCCTTCTAGCAAGATGAAGAATTTGGTATACCTCACATTTCTAACTCAGGCTTTTGTTTGTTGAGTCATTTGTGTCTCAGTCAACAACTTTCTCCCCATTGCTTTCCAAATGTAAAGATCCCCCATGAACTCCATCCCTCCCTAAGGAAACATGGGGCAGATGTTAACATTTCTGAAGTTATTCACCCTCTGCCAAAACACACACATGGCTGGGACAGCAGGACTGTAGCAGTAAAATCCAGTGAATTCAACAAACAAAAGCAACACAAAAATCAGTGTCTTTTACCAGGTCTTCTGGCATAGGAACAGGTGAAAGATCAATAGAAGTTGGCCATGTTCATCTGGCTCCCATGGGAAACTTCTAACAAATCTTGTAGTCCTGGTTTCTAAAAATCCTCTTTAGTGTGTCTGAATTTGTGAGATGGAGCTGGAAATGTGACAGAAGAGACATGGGCTTAAATTGTAGGTGGATCAACTTATAAAATAAAATGTTCCTAGAATAAATTTTCAGTGTTTTTCTCTGCAGCAAGTTCTGAATCCTGCTCCATCCTTCCTATCCCACTTGTCGTTTCTTTGCAATGATTCCTCAGACATCTCTGTAGCTGGTCTCCAAACCATGGTGTTTCTATGTCCACCACAGCCATAGTAGAGGAGATGAGAAAGGATGTTTCTGTTAAAAGAAAGGAGCAAGGGTGTGTGAAGTGTTGGTCATGAGTTTTTCATCTGCTGAGGAAATTTTCTCACCTCTCAGGCAAGTCTCCTATGGGCAGATTCCTGCCTACTCCCAGATCTCTTTAAACTCAGTATCTTTTCTTCAAGGTGTTAAACCTCTTTTTTTCCCCTTTTCCTATGAAGAGTTGAGGTTATTCAAGCTGAAGAGAAAGCTCTGGGTAAATCTCATTGTGGACTTTTAATGCTTAAAGGGGACTTAAATGGAGACAAAATTTAGTAGGCCTTGTTATGAAAGGACAAGGGTAATACTTTGAAATTAAAATAGCATAGATTTAGACTAGATATAAAGAAGAAATTTTTTACAGTGAGGGTGGTGAAACACTGGAACAGGTTGCCCAGAGAGGTGGTAGATGCTCCATCCCTGGAGACATTCAAGATCAGGTTGTATGGGGCTCTGAGCAACCAGATCTAAAATACACCCCTGCTCACTGCGGAGGGATTGCATTAGATGACCTTTAAAAAGATCTTTCCATCCTAAACCATTCTATGATCCTTGCATGTAGTGGGCCTTCTTGAGCCTAATTTACTTGGGTCTTCATGCTCCCTCTCAGCAGCTTGTTTCAGTGGTTGATAAGAAGGAAACTAAGCAGGGATTTTTCCTCTGTCCCTGCTCCTCTGTCAGTTTAATATATTGGTGAGGGCTGGGCACAAAGGTAAGAAATAAATTAAAGGCTATTTAGTGATTAGACATTTCTCATGCTGTAGGACCTCCCACTCTCTGGATACAGAAATCACTTTGCAGAGTGGAGAACTGCTGCTGGGTGGAATGTGTCAGCTGCTTACCAGGTCACGGGCACGTTACAGAGCCATTGGAGAAGCACGCTGAGGCGGTGGCATGAATGCAACCATATGCTTAGCGTTAAGCCAGTGAGAAATTCCACTGAAGTCAAGGGGGTTTTTGCACGTGCTTAAGGGCTTTACTGGATTGGGGCCTACAGAGGGAAGAACGGACTGTTGGTCCATCAGATGGGATTGGACCAAGAATCTTGCACCCCTCCTCTTGCCAAGTTCTGAAGGATGCCTCTGATTCACAAGTGATAGGAGGGAATTGGGTCATGGAAAAGAAGGGAATTCAGCTGATCAGCTGGCCATAAACTCCCTGGTTGGATGCTGATGTGAAAAAGTGACTTTCTCTTGGAGCCGCTTAAGTAGCTTGCTGTAGTGTTTTTGTGTGTGCGTGTGTAGTACTTTTGGTCTAACTATCCAAACTGAGGTAACTCGGTGGAACAAGATGGTTGTTTTGCTATCATTATGGATGAAAAGCCATCAAATAATGATTAAGAACAATATTTGCAGAGTCAGCAGCTAAGTTCCCTCACCTGCAGCAATTGCAGAGCAACAACATTGCAATGGGCAAAAGATTAACCACAAAGATTGTTGAAAAGAAAAGAAGAGGCTGGATTTGTCAGATCAAAGAGATTAAACTTGATGATTCTTAGAGATTAAGTTGTCTCAGGTTGATATATGTACCCATAAAAGTCTATAGAAATAAACTGGAACTCTGCTGCCGAGGAACTGTTAGCAGCCCAAGGATATTGTGTGATCTTGGTTGAATAAAGAAAGAGGCTAAAAGAAGAAGGGGCATTTATAGACTCAGATCTGGAGCTGAGTTGCTCTATGGCTACAGACACATCACTTGTGTCTCATGTTCTCCTCTCTCAGCCAAACCAGTAGTATGGACTCTTTCTAGAACTGTAGGATGACTGATGTTGAAAGGGACCTCTGAAATTCAAGTTAATGGAGAGAGACCTGGCCTCACCACTGTTCCCATGGCAGGGTACTTTTCCTGGGGAAATACCATCCTCTTTTCATTGCATTATCCTCACTATATTCTTATAATGTCTTCAGTGCAAATATAATCTCTCGGGGGTCTACTCAGTGGCAACTCATTTAGACCCTGTATGTTTGATGGCATTTTGCTGTTACTTCTCTAAGATCTACTAGAGGGAAGAGTGCAAATCTCTTTGTCTAGACTATTCTGGAGATCCACACATCACTAATTAGTGGTTTGCAAAAGCAAAGATGCTGTTTCCAAAGAGTCTTTTAGTACAGAATCTGTATGGCAATGCAAATATCCTGAGCATCCTAGACTTAACAAATATTTCCAGTATATACTGCAAGGAAAGCAGTGAAGGCTTCAATTGGATACTGGAAAGGAGTTATGTCGAGAAACTCCGAGCTTAGTTTATAGTTTTTCTGCATCAAGTTCATCCAGATGAGTGCTCAGCATCTCACTGCAGCACTGAGAGTACTGCAGTTTGGGTTAATACAGCCTCCTAATACAGACTCAGCTGTTGATGCAGTGCTTGAGAAAGAGGTGGAACTTCACCTTAGAGGCACATACCAATACCTAGCAAAGGGACATAGTGCTCCTTTCAGTCACTAAAAGCATTGTGGAAGAGTTGCAGGAAAGTCTTCTGTTGCCTTTACCTAATTCCTGACTGCTCATCCCAATAACCTGCTTTTTTTTCGGCTGGAGGAAGCACTTCTAACTCCTTGGGTTAATCTTCTGTTTAAGTGATAGCCATCATCTTTCACCAGCATGAGATAGCAGGTATCCAGCAGGGAGGAAAGGGTTGCAATTAAATATTTAATTTAATGTACGTGGGATCTCTTGGAAGGAAAGCTGTCATGGGAGCTCAGTCTATTCTTCAACCTAGAAGGAGAAATGAAAGGGAGAGGAAAACACATCCTACATTGTGGTCAACTTGTCCATGAGTTCCTAGGGCATGTATCTCAGCCCCTACTGGATTTACCTAATAAACTCTGTGCTGTGGTGTCCTGCAAAGTTTTGGTCTCAAAGAGTATATCTATTAGATCTTATCCTGGAATTATCTCCTTCCTGAATGCCCTATATCCTGCCCAGATTTTTCCAGATTTAGCCTTTGATATGTATGAGGGTATGGACAATTGGGAATGACTCAGATACAGAGCTGTAGAAAGCCATTGCCTCTCTGCTTCACACAATAATCCCCTGAAGCTTCCCATTAGCAAAATCCATGTGATTTCTTGCAATGTGGTGTCACATGGAAAGACATTTCCCCCGGTGCTGTTTTGGAAATACAATAGTTGTTTTTGTTTTATCTGCTGTGCCATCAGCTCCCCCAGCTGGGGACTCAAACATGCATTAATCCTGCTTTTGACTGCCAGGAGAGTTTATTATGGCCAACAGCAAGAAGCATGTAGGAATCTGTGAGGTGTGTGCGTTTCTGCAGAAAAAGAACCTTGGTCCCTGTTTGCTGTCAGCTTTCATTAGAACAGGAGAAGCTTCTTGTTGGAGAGGGGATCATGTAGTAGGCAAACATTGCACAAGAAGGGGGAGAGATGCCAGGACTGGCTCCAAGGCTGGACTATTTGTAATTGGGGAGAGGAAGATGAATCCATAATCTGGAAGGTAAGAAGAGAAATGAGATACAAGGTAGCCCTCATGATTTTCAAGTGTTAGGCTGGCAGGATGCTTAGCTTATTGAATGAGGGCCTTGATTTTCCTTTTCCTTTTTCCTTTTTTTTTCTCTTCTTTTTCCTTTTTCCTTTTCCTTTCCCTTGCCCTTTTTCCCTTTTCATTTCCTTTCTTCTTCTTCCCTTCCCCTTCTTTCTTTTCCCTCTCTTCTTTCCCCCCCCTTTTTTTTTTCTGCTGAGAGAAGCTCTTTGTATTGATTGGCAGAAGTCTGGGAAGGATTAAATAAACCAAACAAATGGAGAATGCCTTTTCCACCTTTGCTGGAGGCAGCTGTCTTTAAACAATCAAACCAGTATGTTACCGTGGAGGTTCAGTATTTCACTGACTGATTACACCCAGCAGCAGGAGTGTTGTGGCACATCTCTGGGGGTGGTTGTCCCCTTGTAGAGGCATAGTTTAGGTTGGGACAGTTTAGGTTAAAAGGAACTTCAAGAGGTCTTTAATCCAAACTGATGCTCAAAACAGGGCTAACTTAAGACTTAGGTCAGTTTGCTTAGGGCCTAATTCAGTCCAGTCTTAAGTTTTTTTCATAAGGTGAGTAGGATAACACTGAAACCTTACAAGCTGCTGGGAAAGGATGGAAATCTGTTAAGTTCAGGAGTCCGTAAGAGTAGGACAGGGAGTTTGGCAAGGGTTGGTGGAGCTGAATCTGTCTTAGATGCAGACTGAGAGTGTGGTCTCAGAGGCAGTCATTTCAGGGAGGGCTGTTAAATTGTTCACTCTGGTTCCTAAAGCAACAAGACTGCACTGTGTGGGCTTGTCTTTCTTCCCATATAACATTAACTCATATACTAGATCATATTATGAGAATAGCAGCTGGCCAAAGGAGGTAAACATCTTCAGTACCTATGTCCAGGGAAAGCCAGGACATATACTCAGCCTTTTCTAATAGGAGCTAATTGGAATGGGGGATGACTCACAAGGCAAGAAGCCATAGGAACCTGAGATTCAACATCCATCCTGGCTGCCAAATTACCTTCTTTGCTACTCATTATCTGCTAGCTAGTCTAGTCTGAACCCATCCAGCAATGCCAAGGATAGGACACCTGCTGGGATCTGAACATCCAAAGAGTTGTGTTGTGTTTGTTTTTTCCTGACTAAAACTATTACAAGTAGATAATCATGATCAAAATTCAACAGCACTGTGGTAACAGGTATATATAGCACTTCTGCCTCTGAAACTCTGGCCATAGCTTTCACTGCTGCTGACATGACTTTCAACGTTTGATACTCTGTACTAGATGTAAACAGTCAAACTCGTCATTCAGTGCTGAATTCCACGGAGTTGCAGAAGGTGTGTTTTCTTCTGTTTCCCAAACATTGTATTCACTCAGCTCCTTTGCAGAGCAAGAAATTAATCAGTGGGAACCCATGGATTCAAACAGCCCCCATTGCTTTGTGGACCAGGCCTTTACTGGAAGGTTACTTTCAGTCTCTCAATAGTCAGCCCTGGAGGTACAGCTCACACCTCCACAGTGCTAGCTGCTTTCTCTCTTAGTTACTGTCTTGCATCTCTGCAGTTTCTTCTCCTGCAGACATGGTTTCAGTCTCATCTTTGTCCTGACTTGCTTCTGTGGAATGTCTTTTACTATTTTTTTTTTTTTTCCTCTGTAAAACAAAAATATGAATCTAAGAACATCATGTCAAGGCTTTGAGATTGCATTTTCTGTCTGGGTTCTTTATAGAAGATAAGAGCAGCATCTTGTTTTTCCTCTCCTTTTTACCTTCCCCTTGGCCTGCTCTCTGAGAAGATTTATGCCCTGTTGTGGAAGTGCTGTACCTAACACAGCCAGCTCTCACAGTTTCACTTGCTGTGCAATTCCAGTATGATCTTGTTCAATGCATACTTGATTCAGGAGCATTGGGGTGTGTTCAGATGGATGGACCTGATCAAACATGAGCCAAACTCTTAGTTTATTGCAGTTTATTTCTTTAGGAAGAGCCAGGAGTTCATTAAGTTTTAAGCTAACACGTTTTCTCTCTCAGCAGGAGGAGGCCATTGGCATATATGGTTATTTACAGCAGCTCAGCTGAGGGAGGGTAACCCATAAATAGCAGCTTCTTGTGTTCACTCACAGGCACATATTCTTAGAGAAGGCAGAAACCTCACGTTCCAGCCCATTCGTTAACATTCAGCAATAGGATTTTTAAAGGAAAATGTCTCCCTAGGTAGGATATCCTATAACTCCTGACTATAGGGGTTTCCTGCAGCTTCACCTCCAAGCATCTGGTGTTGTCTGTTCTCGGAGACAGGCAAATGGGGTAGATGGACCCCTGATCTTATTTGGGAGGACAGCAATTCCCATGGGCCAAATACAACACCGGAGAAATATGTCAGATGCATTCCAGATGGATATCCCTGGAGATCTGGATCTTAATTCATAGACCAGGCAAAGAGACTCAAAAAGGAAATGGCTTTCCCCCATTGTAGTAGGAAGCCTTGAGAAAGGAAGGGTAAATAACCTTCCTAGGCTGAACTTGTGGGCTTGCTGTGGTAGCTTTGTTGATGGAGATGTCTCTAATCTGGGCTGAGCAGCCTCTTCCATCCTTTCCTTGGCATATTTCATAGGGGTGCCTACAATCAGTCCTTACTGCTGTCCTCTTTCTGCACTCTTTCTGCACTGGTTAATTCAGATCAGAGATTTAACATCCTCTGCTATGAATGAACTGCTCTACAGTGAACTCTGCCTGTCCTGCATGATCATATCAACAATATAGATGATTTTTGAGGTGCATTGTACTAAGGCCAAATACATGGTCAAAGTTCTTTTATCCCAGGATGTCTCATCTTTCTCTTATTTGCTGTGACAGTACCTCATCTTCTGTCTCAGATGAAATACCTCTTTTGTGGGAATAATTATTTTGCTACCACCTCTCCTTCTGGACAATATTTTTGTTGCACAGATCTGTGAGATATCCCAGACATCCCTTCTTTCTTTTAACTAAGCTACATATTTGTATGTTTTATAAACAGATAGAGTAGACACATGGTCATCTGTCCATCTCTCAGATCATGTATTGACAGTACTTGTTATAATTCTAGTGATTATTGGGGAGTTTAGACTCATGGCTTGCATGTAGACACTTAACTTAGGCTCCACATTGTAACCAACATCCCAGACTGAAAATACCCAGACCATTCCCAAGAACAATCACTGACTTGTTACAGAATTACAGTGTTTTTGATTGACAACACTTAGAAGCTCTTGTGATCAGCAAAGCCCCACTGTGCTAGGCCCTGGACATAGCTAGGGAAAAAACCAGAACTCTTCTTAATCTCAGCATTTGTTAATTAAACTGGTGGAGCTGGAGACAAAGAGGTTCAGAGTGGGACTGTCAAACTCTGCTGCTCTAATCTGAACAGCACTTACCCAGGGAATGGAAAGATTGGAAAAGGCATGATCTATTGCAAAAATCCACCTCCATCCAGTGACGAATGCAGAAAAACTCTCACACAAATGAACTGCCCCCAGTAACCTCATTGCTGACTTCCAGAGAATTAGATCATGATCCTAGCAGCTGATGAATGATGTCCATCGCCATAGAAAGGCAAGGCAAAGCATAGGCTCAATTTAACACTGTGCCATTGATGAAGAACAGATTTTGCATTGGCAATGTTGATTCAAGCCACGTTGAGCACAGTGGAAAGGACTGAGGACTCTTAGGAAGCATGCACTTTGAAGACCCTCTTGCTGCTGGCTAGCCTGAAACACATTTCTGTCCTCTCTCCTAATGGAAGCATGTTTTTTATGTGTAGTAACAATGCATTTTCCTTCCCACAGTGTATTTACAGATATGTGTTGCTTTCTGGCAGGATGATTGTGGATGACAGATTGGGAAGGATTTCACTTTGCCTGTGTTTTCTCTGTGAGGTTAGACAGCATGTGGGTGTGGTGTTAGATTCCCATCTCTTCACTTAGACCTTGTGTTAAGAGGATCAGGAGGATCTTTGACAGGTGCTACAAGACAGTCCTTTAAAGGGGATTCTGTTTGGGTAGTTGTCAGGTCAAATGGTGTTATTTAAGCATATGTATCATGGTGGGTGTTGCAAGCAGGTTCCTCTGAGATGTTCACAGCCATGAAACCATTTCAAATGACTTGGTAGTGCTGCAGACAAACCATCTGCTCACTTAGATCTCTTGACTAAGTTACAAACCTTTCTCATAATTTTTATCAGAGAGTCTTTGTCTTGTCAAGTGCCATTTTGCCCTTCTAATGCCCGTTATCAATGCTCTTGTGGAGGTCACCGTTCTTCTGCCTTGACCAGGTGGCTGCTCCATTCAGAAAGTAAAGGGCCAAGAGGTTATCTCCAGCCTTACTCAGTCACTCTATTCACAGCCAGTGAGAATCTATAAATTGCTGAGATAATACAGAGATAATGGGTGATTTAGTGAGCTGAATCTCCAAAGCTTCATATAGCATAATGATGATTTGTGATGCGTGTTAAGGTTCCTGGAAGATTCAGGTCCTAAGCCAGGATCCCATTTTATCAGATGCAGTTTATGATTCAGTTAAATTCACAGGCTAACAAACTGGGTGGGGATGGGGAGGAGACGCCCATATCTTTCTAATCATCTGAATGTCAGCTTAATGTTAAATAAGAAGAAAAACTGAGGAAGTTAAAGATGCCTGTCTGAGGCATCTTTAGGAATTGACTTTCTGTCCATATAAATGTCTGTCAATTCCAAAGGAACTGACAATTTACCCATTTGACTTTGCCCATATAAAAGTACAGAGAAGTTTCCTGTGTCTAAATGGACCTTATCAAAATGTCTCCAGTAAATACACAGAGTGGGATCTTTGCAGCCTCTGACATTACTAGAATAATGTATGAAAGCTTAAAGCAAGTGAGAGAAAGAATTACTGACTTGAGGAAATAGCAAAATCAACAGGAAAAGCTCATTTTTTTCTGCAGCCCTGATGACAGCTAGGAAAATTTCATTAGCCCTAAGAGCTTTGCTTTACCCTTTTTATTTCCACCAGAAAGCTGAATTCCCCCTGCTCACGTGTGGTTAGGTTTCGTCACTGAAACTACACTGTGCTTGTGGTATTTTATTATTTCTAGTGCTGTTGAGCTAGTGTCTCTGAACTCTGCATAGGGAATGGCTTTAGCTGTTAGGGGGTGTAGAAGCACAGAGCAAAACCATGATCCTCTGCCTAAAGATTTCACATATAATACAACACTTGGGGCACAGGACAGTCATGAAAGACAAAGCGAAACAGGTGAAAGGAGCACCTGCCTCCCAGTCCTTGTCATGTGTCCATGGATCAGGAATTCCTTCCACCACCCCAGGGAAATGAAGGGGGAAAGGCTACAAATTAGGGACTTCCTTGGCATTCAGGGACCTCATGTGTTCTCTATGGACCTCTGCTTGTGCTCCAGAGAAAGGAATAATGATAACATCCTGTCTTTCCTCCCAGGGTGCTGGAAACACAAATGAAATATGTTTAGATACAACTGTCTTGCAGCCACCTGTAGCCATCCTGCTGCTTTAAGACTTGGAGATCCTGGTCTGATGCTCCATGCAGCCTGCTATACTGTTTTTGATGGCAATCCAACACTGGATATTTAAAAAGACAGAGCCCTTTTCCTGTATACTACTCAGGATCATAATTCAGGTCCTTGGCACCACTGCTTCGTGATGCAGGGGAGGGAGCTCTTGCCTGATCCCAGCTGATGGGCTGCCCAAATCTAGAGACATGGGGATTGATGGCCTCCGTAAATGCCTTTGCTGCTAGTGCTGCTGCCTGTGCTGCTGAGCGATCCCTGTCTGCTCCCCCAGGGACTGCTTCTCCCCCTCCTTGCTTGGTGCTGATGCCTTTTAGCAGCTGAGTGATCACCACTTCTTTATCTCTTGTCCCAGGTGAGACATATTTCACTCATGGGGGGTTTCAGTGTGAGGAAGTCTCTGAGAACCAGGCTGCATCCCACAGGGCACTGCACTGCAACTGGAGTTATTCCCCCAACACCTCCCCTTCTGTTCTTTTAACTAGTGGTTTTAAGAGGGATAGGAGATGAGCCCAGAATGTATTTATTGAGCCCAGGAGAGATGCATGCATCTGTTAAATATTATGAAGATATCATTGATGAGTTGGTTTCGCCTAAAAGCTGGAAGAGGTATGACATTTACATGGCTCCTGTGGGATGGCACAGAGCAGGGGAAGGGGCTGTTGCTCAGTCATAGCCCTCCATATCTAAAGGAGAGATGGCACACAGGGGCCCTCCAGGTCTTCTGTGTCTTCTGGTTGCATTGGATGGGAGAAGAGACTGTACGGACTTGGTTAGCTGTGAGAAATCCATCATTCCTTAGTGTTTGTGCTTGTCCCAAATGATTTCCCAGGTGGTGTACATATGACCCATCTCAGTTCCAGAGACCAGTTACTGGTCAAACCACTGTTCCACATTTGGAAAAGAGTTCAGAGAAGTTCTGGATCCCAGGTTAACAAATAAAGAAATTTTTTCTCGAGTGAGACCATTATCTAACTTTGATGCTTTCAATCTCTCCCTTGAAAGTTACATAAGTAGTAACTGCTGTCCTATTGTGACAGGAAGCAATTTCAGCCCTCTGCTCAAAAGAGAAAGTGTCATTTCCCTTTGGGCATTGTTTCTCTTTACGTTTATGTAATGACTAAGGATCTTAAAAAAAAAACAAACCACCAAAATCAGAGAGAAATAGGAAAGAGGCAAGAAATTAATTTTTCAAAATGTTCTCTATATTCCCTCAATCCTTTTGGTCTTTGCAGGGGGGAACCCATATCCTATCACACACCTGATGTTGCCCCTAGCAAAATTAGTCACGATGGCCCCATGCAGGTTTTGGATTTATTGTCTGCAAATCTGGCTGGTCCAGCCCCTGGTCTGAACACCTGTGGAGGCTCAGAGTCCAGACTATTAGATTAATCTGTCAGTCACCCTATATAACAGCCTGTCCTCCTCTCCATCCCAGTCCAACACTCCCTTCCAAGCTTAGTGTATAACTCTGAGATCCAGTTTCACCGGAATGTAAACAGTGTCTAAATCCCCCAACTTCCCCACTTTGCTTCCGCTCTGAGTGCAGGTTGGGTATATCGGCTGCTTGAAAAGTAATTATCCTCACTTCCCACCTGATAAATTAAAGACCCCCAGGTTCTTTGCTTAATGGTGCAGAGCGATCCAAAAGTGATTCTCCTGCAGAAGCTGTTAGGAGAATGTCCTAGGAACCCCACACCCCTATGAACCTCATTGTGCTGGGACGACAGCCCATTAATCAGCCCAACCTGGTTTGGAGATGGCAAAGGTCGTGCTGCGTGAAGTCTAATCGGAAAAACAAATTCCACCCCTCTGGTGTGCTTCCTGGCAGGGACAAAGGGGGAGATTTGCTTGGTTTCACACTTAAGTACCTTAAGTATTTTTCCAAGGGTAGAAGACAACTGATGTGAAGGGTTTGTACTTCAAACAGAGGAGCACTAGTCCCCAGAGCTGTGTCTACACTGCTCTGAAGTGTGGTTTTGGTAATGGTTGGGAGAATGAACAGCTCCCAGATCAACCCACCTTACTCCTGCTCAGCCGTTTCCTGGGGTAGCAGGGATCACATCTGCTGGAGCACGTGCAGCTCCAGATTCAGTAAAGTGTGAGATTGGACCATGCTGACAGATGCACTGCCTACAGGCACAGATGAGAATACTAGTCTCAGGCCCAGGATAGTCCTGAAAATTCAGTGTGGCCTGTCAAGGGTTTCCATAATAGAGAGACTGAGCCACATCAAACCAAAACTCCAGCTGCCCCAAACCCTCTCTCTGATTTGAGTCCAGATTTTGAGTCCAAAAGTGGGTTGCCCAGGGAAGGATAATGCTTCACAGGTAACTCTCCCAGCACCTGGTGGCACAGAGGTAATGTATCTGTGATTAGGGGCCCCTGATGAATTCTTTTTCCATTATCTGTCCATTCCGATTTTTAGTCCATGCAAGCTTTCTGCTTCCTCAACATCTGGTGTCAGACTTGAACTTTTCAATGACGCGTTACACCGAATGCTTCATTTTCTTTGTTATGAGCCTGTCTCCTTTCAGCATTACATTGTGATGGCCAAGTAATAATCATTTCCTATTAATCTTCTCTATCTTGACCTCTGTAATACCTTCTTGCAGTTGTAGAGATGTGCTCTTGCCCTACTTGTGAAGGTTTTGCAATTTTACACCCTTCTTAATTCTAGTCTGTACTACTCATGAAACTGTAATAGTTTATTGTAGTGGTCCTGAAATCCATGAATCTAGGAAACAATAACATAAATCAGATGATCTGTCTGTGAAAACATCTCCTTCATCCCAGCAGGTGGTGAAGTTCACAATTTGATAAGCCAATGTAAAGTCAAGCCAGGAAAAACAATGCCTAAACTGCAATATATTCTCATGTTGGCTTAGTACAAGAAAAAAATCCCAACATCTCTGGTTGTCTAATGTCATGCTTGAACTTTCTGGCTCAGGAAAACAATCCTGTGGATGTAGGACTGAATGCATTGACAAGGAAAGAAGTTGCTGCCATTTGGCTCCACGACAAGAATAGCATTGTGCTACAGGTTGTTGGTTTCTCATTCTGCAGAGATTCTGTAAGAACTGTACACAGTTAATTTTCTGATCCTTTGGTGTAAAATGCCATGTTACTTCATGGATGGGTAAAAAATGTGTAATGCTGACGCCAATACAGGCACGTCACTATACAGCATCACCTTTACTTCTGGCAATGGGTTTGCACATATTCAGCAGTGACTCCAGCAGTGACATTTTCATCATTGCTGTAGAGAACACGTCAGCTTGTGGCTTGTATTGATAGATTCAATTTACATCTTTCCTTTAGTAGTTTCAGCCTCTTGCTGTAGATCTCATGTTATCATGTTTGTATCACCAAAATCTCTGTTGCTAGTTTGTGATACCTGGTTGTGTTTTATCTGCATACACTCTAGTAATATATAGACAATTTTAAGATACGGCACAGGTGCTACTACTCACCTTCTTTGTTGTATTGTGGCTAGTTGGTTGGTTAATTGTTTGGGTTGTTTTGTTTAGTTCTTTAGGGTTTTTTTTGGCATGTGCAAAATCCTTCATCTAGCCTTTTAGTCCAGAAGAGTTTCCAACTAATTCTGATTTAAAATTTTATGTCTCTGATTGTACCTGTGGCACCTCAGTTTGGCTTTTTGGCCATCTTGGAGCTATGCCTCTCCTTGTACACTTGAATATAACATGCTCAGGAGATGGCAATAGCCCTCCAGTATGTTTGAGAGAGCAGGACAAGGTAAAAGGGTCTTGAATGCAAACCTCAGCCCTTCCAGATATCCTAGACATGGGCTTCAAGTTTGCAAAAACCCTCAATAGCAGAAGCTCTTAATTACTCCCTTGAATTTTGACAGTACAGTAGGACTTTAAGTAGTAATTTTAGGTGTTGTGGGAGACAGTTTGGATATTATGCCTCTGTTTCCCTGGGTGAGCAAAAGCCCTGTCCTATTTCATAAAGGGGTTGAGAAGTTCTATCTAGGCACAAGCAGTGAAGTATTGCCACAACAGTGCTGAGAATCAGACAGAAATATGCTGTGTTCAGACACAGCCTTGTCTAACTACCTTGGCACACATCTTTGGAGCTTAGGGCTTTGCCACTCATTGTGCAGGGGATCAAACAGGAGGGAGTGAAGTAAGTAAGGGTCAGAGTTTGTAGGGGTATTACATAAGAGAATAAAGAGAAGAGGTTGCACTGGTTCACTGGATGAGAGGCACATGTAGAAATTTCCCATGGAATGGTTCCGGCTAGGCACACGTTTTCTCTTCATGCTGCGAAAGTTTGTTGGACTGGGCTTTAGTTGTAGTTGTAGGTGATGGATAGCTAAATGCAGAATGCCTGTGTGCAACTACTGTTTCTGTGCCTGCCTTTTTTTTTTGCCCTCTTCCTTGTTCCTGAAGTCTGGGAAGATGTTTCTTCCTCTGGCTTACAGCTGTACTTTGGGCTATCCTGACAGTCTCTGCTTTTTAACTTGATGTGAATTTCTGTCATCTCTAAATCATCTTTAGCCTTTGTTACAGGCTAAAATATGCACAGGCTATCCTGTTCTGCTCTATTCCTGCTCTCACAAAAAGAAAGAAAAGTTATTTCATTCTGGGTAACTGGATCCCCACCTCACGTTAATTCTGTGGGTTACCACCTCACTGGTTGGTGATGAAAAAACCTACTTAGTCAGCAAGATAGTCATAGTTGCACTTCCAGAAATTCAGAGCACGTTCCAGGTGCACAGATCTTACTCTGGTTTGACTCTGCTGTAGATGCTTGTTTCTCTGCTACATGTCCTAGCACTGAGATCTTATTAGCAAAGTCTGCTCCTGTGCCTAGGGAACAACACTGGGACCTGTTCTGTGGGCCAAGATCCTCTTTCTCCTCTTTGCTCGAGGTGAGTTGAGGCCAGCAACAGATTTCGTGAGAGTCTGCTATTAAGGTGTCCTGATTATAGGCTGTACCTTCAGTGTGGTGGGATTACTTATCCATGGAAATGGCCATGCAGGTCCTGGGGAGAAGATGCTGCTGCTTTCTGAGGCTTAACTGATGAGTTTATGGGTGAGGCTGAAGTGAATGGCTTGGAGAAAGGACTGAGCAGAGGGTCCTTTGAGGCAGCTGTTTAAAAGAGCTTTTTCTGGAGGGGAGTGGAAGCAGAGGCAGTTGCTAAAGAAAAGGGGCTATGGCAGATGCTTCTCAGCTGGAAAGGGTGGAGCTCTACAGTCTCATGTTTTCCTGGTGCCAGTGGGGGAAAGAAAGGCTCCTGATATAGTGGCTTCAGCTCTGCTGTTTACTTGCCATGCTCTTGGCCTCCTCATCATACTGGGCTATTCCTCCATGAACATTAGTGTTTGTCAAAACAGTTTGTGAGTAGGTTGTGGAGCTTTGGAGTTCATTATACTGCTTAGTACTGGCATGAAAGGAATTGGGTTGTGGGAAACTGAGTCATAGCCTATATTGTCTATTGCTGACTCTCCCAGCTGGTCTGTAAGAGCTCAGAAGATAGCCTGTGAAACAGCAAAGGAAAAAATAACAACAAACCCACAGATGCCTTCTTGCACAGTCAACATCCATTTTTTGTCCTGAGAAAAAACAGAGGAGGCTTCACACTCTCTGGAGCCTGCTGAGCACAAGGGACAGGCTCAAGGTGCCCTTCTCTGTGGAGGGAAATGGCATCAGCTGACCACAAGAGAGAAAGAAGAGGGATGTGGGGAAGCGCCTGCGGGGGGAGCTGGAGGGAGATTCCTGAGAAGCCCAGAAGGTATTTTGAAAATGGGGACCCAACTCAGCGTGGCAAATTCAGCATGACCCTCCCTAACAAAGCATGGGGAAAGTAAAGAGCAGCCCAGCTGCTTGGATACTCGACACCAGGATTGCACTCTGCAGCTCTGTTCCCTGGTGCTGCTTGCAGCTGATGACTGAGGGTCATTTCCAGCATGAGATTTCATGTGTGAAGCCTATTCAGTGTATGGCAACTGCTGAGACTTTCAGAGGGAGTGACTCGGTTATGGGCTGAGAAATGAACACGAGGAACTGTTGCTAGAAACCAAACTGAAGCATGTGAAGATAATAAAATGGATGTCCAAACTGGGACCTCTCCTGGGGCTGTACAGTGTTGACAGGCTGACCCTAGATGTGTCGCATCTCTCAGCTTCACAGCTCTTGACACACGGCATCAGCCCTCCCATATGTCAAGAGTCACATTCCCCACTGCTGGAATGCAGCCACTTCTGGAGCAGAACCCAGCAGCTGTTTAAAGAATTGACAGAAACAAACCAGGGACAGGATGCAAAGACACAGCCAAAGTGCAGATGAAAACAAGGGAGGGAAAAATGTCAACCAAGTCCATAGGGTGAGTGTGACGGTCATAACGAAATGATAAAGAGCATGGCAAGTTATCAGACATTAGCAGAGCTAAAGGAGCCATCTGGGTGTTTCCTGTTGGCCTGAAGCAATCACAGGGTAACTTAACTTATCTTAGACCCCTTTTTACATATTATGCCCTGCCATACTCCCTTGTGTTTGTTACAGCTAAGACTGCAGATGTAGACTGATATAACAGCTTAGCTGATGCTTAGTACTCATGAAGCCATGATAACCTGAAAAGCAGCGTGATTCCTTTGTTTGTGGTGGATAAAGAATGTGAGATTTTTGTTTCTCTCTTTAAGCCAGTATCACCATTAGGTCAAGCTGTCAACTTGTTTTCTGCTCTTCCAACCCTGCTCATCAGACTCTCTTGGACACCAATAGAGGGATAACCTAGGAAATAGCCTAGACACACCTTAAAATGCTAACCAAAGAGTCAGAAATGATTGAAAGGCCAACCAACCTGTGTTTTGGAGGTGCTTGTGTGATTTTTTTTATCTGTTGAGACACAAACCATTTAATGGGAGGACAACTCCATGTGAGTCTTACCCCATCAACCTACTCCAGACTTCTGTTATAGAGAAGATACCACACTGGATCATCAAATAATTCAGTTGGAAGAGTCCTTAGGAGTCCTGTTGATCTCCTTGTTGATTCTGGGGCATCAGTGGAGTGTTGGTCTGGCACAGCAGAGCTTTTCATACCTCCTTCTCTTCCATCCCAGTCCTGGGTATTCATCTGAGTTAGTCAAGAGTATCTGGACTGGCAATTACCTCCAGACTCCAGCTTAAAAGGAATTAATTAGAATGAACTACCAACTGAATCCACCAGTGAGACTGCTGTGTGGAGACATCCGTGGCTTTGTGTGGTGGCACCCATATGAACAGGCTGGCCCTTGAAAGGAGGTGGAGGGGAGGAAGAAGAGCAGAAGATTTTGAAGTGGATAATGGAAGAATGAAGAGACAGGAAGTCCTGAATGCTCACACTGCCACTGACCCTGCCATTTCAGTCCAGAGAAAGCCCTCTGCTCCCCACACACGGACTGCCCCTCACCACCATTGTGTTTGGCTACTTGGAAAGCCATTTGCAAGCCTCCCCCCATTGCATTCAGCATGCAGCCACAAGAACAGCAGCCATCTGGATTCCCTCCAGCTGTCCAGTGAGAGAAAGGGAAAAGCATTTAGTAGTAGCAGAGAAAAGGGGGAAAAAAAAAAGAAAGCCAGAAATCATTTTTCCTGGCACACTATGACGCACAGATTTGGGAATGAGGGTTGTGAAAGCTTTTTGTTTAGATTATTCTTTTCTGGTCTGACAGCTGATAAGTCCCACAGCTCAAAAACATCTGACAGGACTGGCTGAAGTAAATTAATCTTTCATCTGCCCATCATGCTCCTGAAGTGGAGAGTGACAGAGCTGTTTCTCCTCTGTCTGAATGTTGCTCTCCCTCTTTTTCCCCTCTATTCGCGTGCTGTTGTTTGGAGCTTGGGAAAACCAGTTTCCTTCCTGCCTACAGCCTTCTCCCCAGGTTCAGGGCAGCATTCGTCTGCCCTTGCACCTGCTCCCTACAGCTGTGAGCTGCCTCTGCTGAAACCATTTGCACCTGACCCAGCAGCAGGCCGATGGGGCCCCTCCAGCTTCCTCTCAACTCCTTTCCCTGTCATATTTTCCCTGCTGCTCTTGCAATTAGCGCTCTTGTTCTCTGCTTGCAAGCTCCTTCTGCTTTCGTGGCACGCTCCCCTTGTAATCTTCCCTGACTCCTTGTGCACTTGCCACAATGGGTCTCCTCAGATAGAGATTTTGAGACAAAACTTGCTTTCTCTGCTAGGTACCCTGTCCCCAAAACTGCAGAGATGTAGTCCTCATGTCCTGCTCATTTAAAAGGCTGTTAGTGTCTTCCACGGACTGGTTAGTCTTCACTGGCTGTGGCCCTGCCTAAGCTATTCCATAGTCATTTCTCATTTGGGAGCTACCCCTGATGTTGACCAGCCACAGCTTCCTTGGTGGCTCAGAAAAAGTAGATCCACCTCATATGTACCAGGCAGTAACCACAGTTCAGCTGCTGAGGAGTAATTTACATGCCCTACAAATTACTACTTCAAGTAATTGTATGGGCGGCACATACCCTGATCACCTGTCTGGTTGGTGGGGGAAGACTGTATCAAGGCACTTTCGGCAAACCAGAAACACTTTTGGCAAACCAGAAACTGCCATGGTATGGGAAATATGAGTGTTTCTGTGGTGTGTGCTGAGATGCCAGCAATGAAGGACAGCAAGGAGTGATGTCTGAAATTGGGTGACCATGTGGAGTACTATTTCTGAGTGCTCTTTGTTGGTGCCCATCCATATAGTCTTTTCTATTGTGTGGGAAGGTAGGAACTTATCTGAGGCAGGAACTCAGGACACCTTTTCAGTTGATGTGATGTGTCTTCTAGAATGATGAGCAGGTTTTTTGATGCGGTAGCTCGCCAGCCTGCTACTAGGTGACAGTGAAATATGAAAAGTGACAAAAGAAGAGCCCAAGACCCCAAGCTACTGAATGGAGATGTTTTATTCCAACAGTGGGGTTCTTTCCCACAGTCTGGTGGGAAAGAAAACAAGGGACAATTGAAAAAAAGATACTATAAATTATTTGGATTACAAATGACATTATACTTTGACATCATTTTTAACAGCTAGGAATAATAAGAATTATAATAATTAAAAAAAAACCAACCCAAAACACAGCAACCCAAACAAACCTCTCTCTACACTGCCAGGAAATCTTGCTTTGCTTCCTGCAGCAGAAAATCAATGATCTAATTTCACTTGAACTTGACAAACTGCATCTCCCAAATAAGGTACACCATTGGACACACTTGAAAATGCAAAGCTGTTTTGGCAAACACCCTCCTCTGCATCACAAGCCTGTCGTTTTGTTCCCTACTGATTTGGTTTCTCATGCATATGTTTTGCTGGAGAAAATCAAGCACCTGTTTTGGGAAATGGGACCTCTGACACTGAATTTATACATCTCTTTTAATAGACTGCACATCGTGGATTTTTCTGCCATGGGTTCTACAGTCTTTGCTCCCAAAGCTCCCCTACTCATCCCTTCCCAGATTCAAAACTATGTGGCCGGGTTATGTCTGGCCACCAGCTGGGCCCCAAAGTCTGAGTTAGAAGCTTAGCTGAGTCCTCCCATATCTCATGATTGGTCTCACAATATATGTTTATATCCTGTAAATTAGTGCAATGTGGCCTCTAACCAGGATCCTCAGAGTTTTACAAGCAGCAACACAAGTCCTGCCAGACCAACCAACAACCTGGATGTGCTGATAAAAGATCTGGTAAAATTTCTCTCAGCTCACTATGTCTGATGGATCTTTTGTGATGCAGCTTGAACAACAGAAGAAAAGAGAGAAAGAAAGGCCAGGACCAGGGAGGGGGGAGCACAGAAAGGGTGAAAGTGTCTTAAGTGTTTTGTTGAGTTGCCGGATCTGGTTCAGTGCCATTAAGAAAAGGGATATTGAAGAGTGCTTTTCATTCCACCATTTTGCAGTGGGTAATTGCTTTCCACATGGTGCATTGGGTTTTGATGTGTGTCCAGCTGCAGTAACACAAGTTACAGCAAGGGCTGTTCCAGTGCAAATGTGTTATTTGAGTGTCTCTTTGCTCACACTATGACTAAACAGAAGCAGCTGTGGCCAGAGGGCCATCAGTGCTTTGTATCACACAGTCTGGCACTCAATGGAAAGTTTCTGTGTTTTCAGTTGGAAAAACTCTTTCTTTCATGGCTGGAGGTTTTGAAGAAATTTATATTTTGCATGATGCGCAAGATTGTCCTGAGAAACAATTGTCCTTTTCACTAGAAATACAAGCCTGGCAACAGCTTGTCCTCTGGTATGACTCTCACACATTCTGCCCAAGAGCCACTATGTTGGTTAGATAAGCCACCTGTACATTCCTAGGGAGAAATAACCCCCTGTACCAGTACATGGTTAGAGGCTGGCCTGCTGGAAAGCAGTTCTGTGGAGAAGGACCTTGGAGTCCTGGTGGACAGCAATTAACCATGAGCCAGCAATGTGCCACTGTGGCCAAGGCCAGAAGTATCCTGGGGTGCATTAAGACTGTGACTAGCAGATTGAGGGAGGTGGTTCTTTCCCTCTACTCTACCCTCATCTGGAGTATTGCGTCTGGTTCTGGGCTCTTCTGTTTAGGAGAGACAAGGAGCTACTGGAGAGATTCCAAAGGAGGGCTACGAAGATCATGAAGGGACTGTAGCATCTCTTTGACAAGGAAAAGCTGAGAGACCTGAGTCTATTTAGCCTGGTGGAGAGAAGACCAAGAGAGGATCTTATCAATGCTTATCAATATCTAAAGGACAAGTGTCAAGACGATGGGGCCAGAGTCTTTTCAGCGGCACCCAGCAACAGCATGAGGGGAATGAGTGCAAACTGGAATGTGGAAAGCTTCATCTGAACATAAGGAAAAAACTTATTTACTATGAGGGTATGAAGCACTGGAAGTGGTTGCCCAGAGAGGCTGTGCAGTCTCCTTTTCTGGAGATATTCAAAACCACCTGGACAACATAGATGTGCCATCCTGTGCAACCTGCTCTAGGTGAACCTGCTTTAGCAAGGTGGGGTTGGGCTCCAGAGGTTCATTCCAACCCCTAACATTCTGTTATTCTGTGGTTTCTGGTGGTGATAGGTTTCAGGAAAATAAAGTAAAACTGGAATAACATGACTACATTACTAAGCTAGAGCAGGAAGATCCCATCAGCCTGAGGCCCTATAATCTGCAGGGATGAAAATTCCATATTGCTCAGCTATTCAAAACTAGACTGAAGAAAGCACTGAAGGGAACAAGCTTGCCTTCACAGAAAATTGTAGTAGACGTCTCTTGCCTTGTTTTAGCTGGAATTCACACAAGGTTTTAGCTGTCAGCAACAACAAGGATTCCGGGACTTCGGGTCAGCAGTTCTGACTGACTCCATGACAGTCAGGCAAGTAGGGCAAAGATACATGGCTGTAGTTATGAGACCTGGAGCTGGTTTGCTTACAAGGAGCAGTATCTAAACCTTTGGGGAGGAATTTTGCACGTGAGTCTGGGCATGCCTTACATTTTTATTTACTTATGTATTTCCCAATTTTTGAGATTATTCTTGAGCTCTTGGGAGCAAGTAATTCATAAGGGTCTAATTTGCAGCCTTGACCACTTGACAAAGCAAGCAAACAAGTGAATTGAAACATAAAGATGGACCATCTAAATAGGCCCATTTTACATTTATTACCCTCCTTAGAAAGAAACAAGGAAATAAGAAAGATCTACTCAATAGAAAACATGGTACCTCACAGGTCTCGTATTCCTTAATTGCATCTAGAAGCAAGTGACTTTCTCAGGTTTGGTGCAATGAGCATTTGGGAACCACTGGGACTAAAACTCAGGATCTTGAATCCAACTTTATTTCCCCCTTGAAATCTTAGACCACACAGCTTTCTACTTACAAGTGTATGGGCACATCTATGCATGGAAGGGAAGATTAGCATCACACAGGTGGTCTGCTCTCTTTCTGAGAGGATACACACGGTAACCAAGATGAAAACCATAAATCACTGTAGGGAAGAAGGATGCTGGTCCTGACAAGGCTGTCTGCTGCCTGTAACTGTCACCTTCTGAACTTTATTTCTTTCATTTTCTCATTCAATTTTTTTTTTTTTTTTTTTTGACTGGCCTTGATACTTAAACCATAATTTACTAATGTCTTTCCTTGGTAATTCATTTCACACTTTCATTACAGTCTCTTTGGCTATAAACACATGTGGATTTCCTTTTTAACTCTTCATTTCCTATGTTCTTTGTAGAGAGGTTCTAAAGAGAAACCACAGGAATGGTCAATGGAGTTCCTTTTTATTAAATCTACCCCACTGTGTCAAGTGTCTACAGCACATGCAATTATTTGGACTAAGCTAGTGTTATGAGAGAATTAATTTCACCCAAGGGTAGATTAAGTCTGGAGGTGTTTTGTATCAGAATAGTGATACTCATGTTGCAAGATAAGAAGGAAATGCTAAATTCTTAGTCTCCTCAGACCCCGGTACATACTCTGGAGTTCATGACTTCCAAATCAGGGTTCAGCCAACTGCTTCCTCTTCATACATACTGCATAATCCATGTGCATAAGACTATGCTAAAAAAGCTGTAAAAGTGCCAAAGGCCAAGGTCCTTTGTGTCCTTTAGGAGAAATAAAGCCAAGGTACAATTAACTCCAAACAGGCAGAACGCCCGAGTGCAAGAAACAACAGAAGGAAATTGATACAGTCAGCTTTTTATCAGCCATTTTTATACCCTCAGGTGATGGATACTTCAGACTTGTCAGATAAAATTAGAGAGGAAAGAGAATGATGGGAAAGTTGTTAGTATCTCAGTCTGGTTATATATGGCAATTTTACACATTATAATTACCCAGCAGGCGATTTCAACTATAGATTAGGGAGGGTCCCAAACTCTAAGGGAAGTCCCGTGGTTTGTGTCTGGAGGTGACGAAGACCCTGAGTAGTAAAATACAGAGAGACTCAGTCTAACACTCTTGCTATCAAATGTAGCTATAAAAAGAACTCAAAAGTCCTTTGATTCCTCAGTTTCCCTCATCCTGGCTTTTATTATGTTTCTCATTCTCTTTGTTTTGGGACACTTGCCCTTTAAAGAAAAAGTTAAAATAAAGCATCTCCTGCCAGTGGCTAGCATCTATCATCAGGTGAAAATCACTGGTTTTCTTTATTTAGATCAGTCTTGGGGTTTTTTGAGTAACATGGAGCAGTTGCCAATCAGTGTTTTATCCTAGTCAAGTAAGTCTTCACGTTAAAGTTTCTACAAGGTTGCTTCTGAAGGGAGGCCCACTGTAGTTTTTGAGATCAGAGTGGACAGAAGGTCTATAGAGAGATAGATCCTGTCTAAACATAAGACTGAGACCTAGAGATTTAGGCTCTGTGAGGGTCTGTCATGGGACACAAGGAAAATAGAACCAGGTCAATAAAATCCTCTTTTTTTGATAGGTCACTGGTAGGATCCAGCACAATGTCTCCAATGGGAAGTCTGGAATCTGGGAGGATAGATTCCTCCTGGTACAGGATATTGTTAACTCTTATTCTATGAAACTAATGGAGGTGTCAAAGCCCCACCTCCTGCCTCAGTCCTTCCTTGAACACTTATACTGATGGTCCATAACTGCCTAAAGGAGTTAAGATGGAGCTTCTTGAGTAAAGAATGAAGGGAAATGATCACTTTCTCTAATAATTTAAAGTCCACTGCCTCACTGTCTCTTTGGCTGTTGCTCCTTACCATAGATAGTCAATTAGAGCTGCTAAGTACTCTGCAAATCTCTTCTTATTTGACCCTGCACTAGGCTGCCAAAGAGTCTCTGCCTTTCATTGTTACAAGCTGACAACACCACGTCAAAGACCTGAGGATTTCCCAGTGGTTTCAATGGTTTTGGCTGGGCTGACTTCTGCTGTTTGCATGCTGCATTAGAGCCCTTTAAATCAATAGCAGTGATTCACCAGGGAGGACAGAGATGAGCCAGTTGTCTAAAACCTAACCTGTAAATATAATGGGGTGTGTTTTGCTTTCTTTTAGCTGACAGACGAGACAAGTAAAAGGATTCTTTTCCTGTATGTCATTAGAGGGAGAGATATTCCTATAGGCAACTCATACAACATAAAAGTTAACCTTTCCCTTCAGCCTGGGCAAAGTTTTGTTATAGCCAGAAACCATCTTAATGGCTCCTTCTGCTCCTAGCAGCTGCAGATCCCTCCCAACTCTGAGTCTTCTTGAGTGCCTGCCCCTCTTTCAAGAAGCGTCCCACTGCCTGACAAGCAGATTTAAGACAGTATTAAAGAGACAACATGTTCTCAGATAAAATGTTCCAAATATAACAAGACTATTTTTATTAAATTGACCAGGCCTCCCTGCTTCCTATCAGAGAGCCTGATTTGCTGACTCCCCCAGACCTAGATGCCCTGGCTCACTACAGCTGTGTTGTGAGATAGAATTACATTTTCATAATGACTGAGATCTTTTCACAAGTCCTTAAGTATTTTCACAAAATGGAAAAAAATAAGGAAAGAAGTTTTTTTAAAAAAGGAAGAAATACCCCCCACACTCTCCTGTAAAATCCAAGCACTAACCCTGAGTTGTGTGTGGTCCTTTTTGTCTTTTCTTTTGGCTTTCCTGAAGACATGGCTTATTGCATAGGTCTGGATGCTGTCCTACCAGCACAGTTTGCTGGCCAAGCCCTGATCCTATCAAAAAAATCACCTTGGCAGATGCCAAAATAAATGTCAGCCTCCAGCTACCTGTACTGACTGCTGGTGCTTCTGTGTGTTGCGGACCATGAGGCTGGAAAGACAGCACCTTCTCCCTCTATTTCTTTGATGTAAACCTGTCCTTTGACCTGGTCTTTTTAATTCTTCAAAAACCTTGAGGGCACTGCAACTTGGAGAGCTATTTCTAAGCATCCTTTATTGAGGAAAGTGTGAAGTTGTCTGGAGAGAACTATCTGTGAAATGGACAGAGGCTGAAAAATATTTGCATGATATGGAAGTTGCATGGGTGCAGTCATGGTTCACACCTGCAGTGTCAGCTTTCTGTGTAGTGTTAGCTTATGTGGGTGAGCTTGTGAATGCGTCCTTATGTACAGAGTGTATGGGGTGTGTGCCTGTGGATTTATTCCAAAGGGACTAATTTTTGATGTCAGCTGTATTGCTCACAACTGGAGTAGCTCCTCTGGGAGATAGTCCAAGGCTTTTCGATCACACAATCACTTCCATTGGATTTACAAGGTGCAGCTAAAATTAGGAGGCATTCAAATTCATGAATGATGTAAAAAGGGAAGTTATAGGTTGTGTTTAAATTGGTCATAAAATTACAGGAGTCAAGTGGGGAAGGGGTGCAGTCCGGCCAGTTGCAGACACCAACTGGCTGGGGAAGCCAGGGCTGGCAGGCACACAAGAGCATTGCTTTGTTCCCCTCTGTTTTACAAGCTGCAGTGGTTGTTTTTCCACATTCCACCATATAAAATTGACTTCGTCTCAAAGACCTGCTTCAAAGTCAGTTGAAAAACTGCTAATGACTTGCTTGGGCTCCAGAGCCTGCTCTACTCAATATGGCTTTGATTTGATTCCTGCTTTTTGGATTGCATGAGTGGGTACACCTGACTAGCTTAGAAGCCTTCTCTTGCCCTTGATGCATGCCACACCTGCCCAACTGTGTCCTTCAGTATCCACTATAATCATTCCCTAGAAAAGGTTAATTTCAGTTAAAACAAACAAATGTATAAGGTCTGGAAGAGCCCAGCACTTTCCCTGCTTGCACTTCAGTGGATCTATTTAAGGTTGCCACATTTCAGCAAGCGAGGACAACACTAAGATGTGGAGATTGACAAAATGTATGCAGATGTTAAAGCACAGAGTACAAAAGATAAACGTGAATTAAGAATAGTCCAAAATCACAAAAAGTGGGGGAAGAAGGAGAAGGAAAGAAACAGCAGTCTCTTTCTTTTCCCCAAAGACTTGTGGAACAGCTGACTGAAATGTCAAAGGGAAACAGGTTTTGGAAGTTGTATTTCACCTCTGCAAACTTGTTTCTCTGCCCTTTCCTGGTTCAACATCTGCAACCCATATTTCATCCGTGTAGCACTTGTGGAGGACTCCATTTCCCAAGAGTAGGGAAGGTGACACATTATGTTCAGGATACATGGTTTCAGATGTTGATGAGAGTTCACAAGGGGAATGGATTAATGGTTTCAGACGAGCAAGACCTCCAGCTAATGCTGGACCTAAGCGTAATGCTCTAAAACTGGGTTCAGAAATTCTATCATGAGTGGAAGATCTTGTGTGATTTATACTGGTTGCATGGGTTTGACTGCCTTTTAAGCCATGTTTCCTAAGGAATCAAAGTCTATGCCACCTGGTGCAGCATCTGTGCATGCATGACTGTGTGTTTGCCTGTCTATCTGTGCCATTCGAGACATTTCAGAGCCCTGGTTTGCCTCCTGTCTGCAAGAGGAACACAGATACCAATGATGTTACATTCCTAAAAGATTTGAAAATACTTGGCTCGTGGTGAGACTAAGGCTCTCACTGCAGTGAAGGCAGGAGTGTGAGGATTCCTCTTCTTACATACCACAGAGACATTTTATTTCAGCCAAAGGAAAAAAATGTGATGGGAACTTGCACCTTATGGGACAACGATGGTGAACAAAATGACATGAAATCATCACTATTGCGAGCTCTCATAGAGCTGCTGTGAATAACACTGTATTACAAGAATGCAAGGAAAATGGTCAAAAGGGCACTCTGGGTATGCAGCTCAGGGAGTGGATGGAGGGCCACCAAGATGGTTTGGAATGTTTTATAGCTGGTGTCTACAAGCCTAGAAGAAAAACTGCCAGATTTTATTTTCTTCCTGGAGAGATGCAAAATAGCAAAGTCCAGAGGAAGTTAACCTGGAAACACTTAAAAAAGATAAATCTGTTGAAAGTTAGTATTTTCCTAAATCAAATATCTCAAGGGAGGAATTTTTCTTTTGACAAAAATTCTAAAAATCCATTTTTCCAAAAAAATGGCAACTTTTTGTGTTAAAAAAATGTAAGTTCTTCTTAACCTGACTTTTCCCACCCTTCTTTTCCTCCGGCAAAGCAGAAAATGCTAGTATTTAAATCTGTGTTTTAATTTTCTTAAGTATGAAGGAAGAAATAATTCAGTGTTCTCCGGCAAGAAACCACAACAGTTTTAGGGGCAATCAGTTTTTTTGCCTAAACTAATATACAGGATATAACCAAAATAAAAAGATGCACGTTTTTCACATAAGAAAGTTCCAAGTCACTTCCTGATCAGACTGAACCTACAGCTTTTCTGATAGAAAGAAAAATGTACAGTAAGTTTTTTGGTAGACATTGCTGGGCTTCTCTCCTGTGCCACCTTCAGCTCAGATACTGGATCCTTCGTAAGGAAGCAGAGTCACCCTGTCAGGTGGATGTGGTTAGCTGCAGTCACATCATAAGCAAACTGGATGTGTCTCTGGGGAGCAGAGGGAAGGAGAGTTCATTTCTGAGACAGAAGGCAGCTGGCAGGCAAAATCCAGGAATAGCCATACTGTCTTCTCCAGGAGAAAGTTCAGGCTCTTTCTTTACTTGGCTTGTTTGGTTTGTTGTTGTTATTCTTGTTTGAGAGACCAGTAAGTCCCAGAAGGACATAGAAGAGCTATGATCAGGTGCCAAAGCAAAAACCGGTGGTATAAAGTCCTGCAGAAAGGGAGACATTTACAGGGATGTCCAGGTTTTCAGTAGTGCACAGAAAAGTTCCTGTTTTGGGACATGGGTTTTTGGAGCCCAGTCTGGCAGCCCTGCATCCTGCATGAGGTGGCAGTTTCATTTCTTTGCCCAAACATGGGGTTGTCTACATTTCTGTAGTGAAAGCTGATATTGCAAGAGAGGAAAAAACAAATCAAAAGCGGGAAGTGTGTTTCATTTGACAATGGGTCTTTAGAGCCTGCATTTTTTTTTAGAGCTAGACTCTTGGAGTATAAAAAAAAAAAAGAACAACCCACGCCTGAGGTATGTGCAAAATATAACTCAAATCTAAAGGCTGTAACTGTGTGAGAAAAGTCAGATGTTAAACAATCACAGTTTTATTCCTCCCAGCAAGACAGCCTGTGCACCTGTAGCCATTATTGTCTCTACTGTATAAAGTGAAAATGAATATCACATTGTATTGGAAACCCTCATGGAATACAATTACTCAACAGGAACTGTCCTAAATCTATCAGCTGTAACTCACTTTTAATTTTGTGGGACTAATGCAGAGAAATGTTTCTCCATGCATGGTTTGCCCCTAGACTTTCCCCCCATTAATATACTTCATCCACTTCTGCTTACGATGGCTAAATTTCTTGTAAAAGATTAATTACCTATGGGAAGTGTCTGTCTTGGTCTGTAGGAATGACATTATACTGAACATTAAATGCTGACACTATTAAACTCTGCCGGACATGTTTTGATATAATAACTCTGAACCACAAGTGAAATAGGTCCCTCATCAATTCACTACCTCATTGTTTTTCTGTCATCAGCAAACTTTGGGATATAGTCTCAGACGACATAGCTCAGAGTTTCATTCATGTCAGTGGAGTAGCTTATTACAGCTTTTATTTCTCTGGAAGTTTTGCCGAGTTTCCAGCTGCAGATGGAAATCTTTGTTCACCAATAACCTTGACCTGAGATACAGAAGCTGCCATTTTCTAGGCAGATCTGTGGGTTAGTTGGGAAACTGAGGGTTATCAACTGAAATCAACTGTTCAAAACAGATTTTTCTTGCTGTGCTTGAAAAAAAAAATTTTTTTCCACCTTATAAAGTAGAATCTTGTATTGCTTTGGTGTGCAGTTTGGTGGACTTCTTCACTATTTTACCACTGAAAATAAAAGGAGAAGAGATCTGAAAGAACCAAAATACAGCATTGGTGAAGGGACTCTTCCACCCCCACTGAGAAGAATATTTTTAAAAGATTAGGAGATTTAAAAATCTGATTTCTTTCCCTCCAGCCATGCAGTTTTTATTTATCTGTTTTCTTATCTTTTATTTGGAGGTCTTGTTTTCAACCTCCTGTTCATTTGCTGACCTCTCAGTCCTTTCTGTGAAGGTTTGAACCTTGCAGGGCAGCTTTAGCCCACTGGATTTTTGCTTCTCTCTATTGTTGTCCACGTGGATTACGGGTTAACTGGCTTACACCTGGGAGCACAGACTCCTGTCCCACACCTAGCTATGTGGCTTTTCCTTCAATAGGAGATGGAGGAAAACACCATCCAGGCATCCCATGTCTTCATTAGTATTGTCACATATGGTAGCTTTGCCTTTGGGGAATCTCTACATGATGGACCAGAACAGCATGGTTTCAGCTAGAACAAGTAAGCAACAGATCCTTTGAAGCAAAGAGGATCTAAGCAGTCTCCTTTGACATGAGGAATAACCACTGTATGGGTTAGGAAAAACAACTTGAAAAATCCTATTAATATATCCCTCTACAGCTGCATTTCTACTTATAATTTTCTATTCCTCGCTTGTCACCAGGGCACTGGTGACTGCTTTTGTTCCTCCCCTGCCTGCATCCTGTCCCCCTGCCCAATTTCTCATCTACTGCATGTGAACAACATTCACTGCTGACCCTATCCTGGCCCTCCTCCTGTGCCATACTGTCCAGCTCTATTGCTTGGACTTGGTTGAAACTCTTCTGTTATCCTCTGATACTCAGGAGAGGATGTGTATGGCTGTCTTGTCATACCAGCATGGTAGACATCATTCTGCATTACTGGACCTGCAGTCACTGTCTGCTGACATGTCCTCATTGTGTGCAAGGGTTTTCAGGCTCAATGATACCTAAAATCAATCCCTCTCACCATCTCCCTGAGGAGATTATGCTTGGATCCCTTTTCAGCAGATGTATTTGTGTAGAGCAAGAAGTAGAGGAGAGGAGAACCTAGTGCATCTTTCAAGGATCAGCATTTTCAACTGTAAAACCTTTTGTTCTGTAATCTGGGGTATTTCCTAGCAGTCCATATGGAGAAGAAAAGGGGCATTGTCTGGTGAGTGGCTTCATTACTAATCTCTCCTGGATGCATTTTAATTCATTTTAATGATTCTGCCTCCTGTCAGACCTTTCATTTGTTAAAGAAGTTTGTTAAAGATATTAACTGCAAGGGGAATATGAACCTCAAAACACTACGTCCCTTCCCCAACCCCTCCTCCCTTTCCCCCAAGATTAATATTACACCAAAAGGAAGAGAAAAGGTACTTTCTGTGAAATACATTACAAGACTTTTAGGAAGAGAGGGAAGGAGGAGGAGCAATGGAGTGTGCTGGACTCTTTAACCCATGGAGAAGCTGGAAGCTGGCAGTATTGATATGATGCCTTTCCAGCTATATTGTTCCCCATCCATGTGTCTGTTGAAACTTTGTGCAAACACAGCTGTTTGTTAGGAATGCAAGCTTAGGGAAACAAACCATCTGCCTCAATTTACTTCTACTTCTGTCTTCTACTCATGTGGGAGCTTGGAATAACCTGTCTCACCCCTGAAAAGCAAATGTACCATGCAGTACATGTATCATAAAAACCTTTAAACTGAAATCCAGGACTTCAGCCAGCTGAATAAAAGAACTTCTTGGTTTCCCACATCAAATTCTTACTCAGGGGTCTCAAGGCCCTTTGCACAGTGTGGGAAGTGGCAAAGTCAACAGAATCCCTATGTGGAACTATGAGCTTAGGTTCAAAATTCATGGTCTCGGCAGATGTCCTTTGAGACATGTTTCATGGGTCTACTAGAAAGATTCCCTCATCTAGCTCATGGGACTCTTGCAGTCAGTAAGACCCAGAAGCAATTTCCTTATATCCCTAAGGACTCTTAATCTCCCTATGGCTGGATCAGGCTTCAGAAGTTTGTGAGGAGGATAACAGAAAGAAGTTCAATGAAACAGCAAAGTGGCATATCCTGGTCAAGAACATGGCTTCTTACATCTCTAAATGCTCCTATAATGTTCAATTAGTAAATGTTGCAATCTAAGCAGCATGTGTTTTTGTGCAGAACACACAAAAGATGCATTACAGCCTCATTACACATTGTAATTTAAGTACAGAGTGTATTCTTTATTTTGGCTTTGGAGGGGATCGAATCAGGTCTGCCTGTAGGGGGAAAATAAGATTATTTTCAATAAATAAACATGCAAGATATTGTCCTTAAGCAGAATGGTCAGCTGAATTGCCAGAGGATGGAGGAGGATTGACTAGAGTAGGCTGGTTATTGGGCATAATCTAATACAATCATGATGTTGGGAAAGAGCCAAGTGTCATATTGTCACGGATAAGTAGGAAAACTGCTTGTAAGTAATTCTTCCACTCTTTTTTTTTTTTTTTTTTTTCTCATTAGTAAGGGCTCAATTTTAATACTGTGTGCAGGTTTGGTTACTGTTTTTTGGGAAAGATGTAAACCAGCTGGAGAGTAACAGGAATGACTGAAGACCTGACTTGGAAAGAAAGATTGAAAGAAATAGGTTTGTTTAGTCTAGAGAAGAGAAACTGAAGAGATCTATGATGGATGTCTTTGTGTACACACAAAGCTGCAAAGAAAAAGGAACGACCTGTTTCATCTGTCAATGCAGACAGGTGAGAGGCAAGGGGTTAAAACTGAAGTAAACAGCATTAGTGACTTGGGGGAGATGTGTCCATCACATAGGGAGATATGCCCATCAGATCTTGCGGAATTACAATCCCTAAAAACTGGAAGAGAAGGTTAGAAATGGCACAGGTGTAACCATCTTGCATTTTTCCTGATGACATTTGGAGGTCCCTGGCAGTCTTATTTGCTATGATCCTTTGTATTTTCCACATAGTGAGTCCAGGAGGTCTAATTTTCCCACTGCAGTTCTAGCTCTAGAGGCTGAACACATTCCTGAAAAAAAGGCATAAAATGCCTGTGGACTGAATTGGGATGAAATGGTAAATATTCAGGAAACAAATCAAAATAATAAAAAGCCCAGTTGAGAAAAAGAAAAACCACTCCATCTACTGTATTTTCTTGCTGTATTTTAACTTTCAGTGACAAATGCAGACTGCCATCATGAAAGAAAGCTCCACACCCTTATAAAACCAATATAATGAGCAGAACATGGTAGAAAATCATCCAGGTTTTGTTTTATTTTGGAAGGCATTAAAGAAAAGTGTTGTGCAGAGGGAATGGAAATGTTGCCTGGGTGCCAATTCCACAAGGGCGTGTTCTTGTAGAGCCAGGTATGTCACTCAATGAAAAGCAGTGTTCAACTCCTGCCATGGTTTGGGGATTAGCCAAAGAGGTTGGAGAGGGGTGAGTGGAAGGAGAAAGGAGCTTGGTACTTTTTGTTGCCAACTTTCTGCTTTTTGTCCAACTTCCCCTACCAAAATGACAGCTGAAATGCAAGCTTTCCTCTTTCCGTTATGGAAACCTCAAACTGAATTTAATTGTAGGGGCTTACATTCAAGTGTCCCATAAAGTGTTATAGTGGATTGTATCATCACTGGAGCATTTTGTGGTGTGGTGCAACCTCTTCAACCTGAAACCTTCCCCACCCTAGAATTTTGGAGTAACAAAAGTGATCTGGACTCATCTTCTATTCACTAGTATAGACATTTATTAATTTTTATTACTTCACTGCTTAATGTCCTATGAACAGAGTAAGAATCCCTTATTCTAGATGGTGCCTAAGCAGAGACTACCTCCCCAAAGGCTGTAAAATGACATACATGGCAGTGGTTGGATGAATGATGGTAAGCTTGTGGGGAACCCAGACAAAATGTGCCTATGCTCACTCTGCAACAGAAAGATGGACTGGCGCCCAGCACCTTCAAATAAGCAGGACACACAGTGTGCCTGCTGCTGTAGTTTGACACAAGTGGCAATGACCTTAGCTTAGTAAGGCAATGGATGCATCTCTGTGTTTCTCTGAGCTTTGCAGATCTTAAGTACTGGGGCACTTTCCCTCCTTTTTGACACCCATAGGATCTGAGAGCTATTTTCTTACAATATCACTTAATCCCTGTGGAATCTCACTGCTTTCACCCCTATTACGTGCCACAAGACTTTCCCACAAGCATTTATTCTTTTACTGCCTCAGCTGAGAAATCTGTGGAAGCAAAAAGAGCACAAGACAGATGAAAGAAAGAAAACACAGTCAGGAATTGTTTAGCCTTGTTCCAAGATGCCCTATCTCCCTACAGCTGAGATTCTTCTGAAATTCACTGGTACTAACTAGCATTCATCACTCCAACCCACAGCAATTTACTGGTGGCGATTTTCTGCTTCCAGCTGGTGACCTCCTGACCTCAGAGGTTAAGACAATTTTTATTCATGCTACTGAACTTGGCATCTGAATTTTAATGTCATGCTTTTTGTCTCCCGCCCTCCCCTGTTTTCCTGGTGGAGTCTTAGAGCCTGTGGAATATTTTCAGGAGAAATTAAGAGGTAATATGCCACCCTCAAAGCATGACAGCAGAACATGGCAAAAGGATTGCTGCATGCAATTGCAAGCCTTGTATGTTTATGTGAGTGCTGTGTTGCTGGGAGAGAACACCCACTGGCCAGCTCAGTTGTCTGATATCTTAGGTATGGGTCATATTATGTGGAAGAAGTGGCCATATGTCAACACTCAGCAGGCACTAAGAAGAAGTTGCAATAAAAGATGGAAACATCAAGACAATGGGGTATATTTTCAAGAAACTCTTTCAATGCACTCATTCAGCCATCAGGGAACAATTCACAATGCTGGAAATTATATGGCTGTCATACTGTCATTCAGGCTCTGGGTAGCCGAATCAAGGGAGACTCAGGGTCTGAGTGAAATGGGAGCAAGATGACTAAATATCTTTGCTGACCTGCAGCTAGGGGTTTCAGCATCCTGTACCAGGTCAGTGTTCTCTTAAAGTCCTTTGAAAACACAGGGGAAAAGCCATCAAAACATTTCAATGATCTTTCTGTGACTCATCTTCAGTTCCACCCTACCCTTGTCCACAATCTGTCCTAAGGTCCTAACCACAGAAGATAAAGTTAGAATGAACCTTAGTTCCCACTGAGAAATAGAGGGCTGAATATATTTCCATTTGTTTTTTTAATACCTGTCAATGAGGCTGTGAATGACTACCTGACAAAATGCCACAGCATGCATTGTCACCATCACACCAAGAGAATATGAAGTCGCTCTTTTGCCACTGCTGTCCTCTGTTTAATGCTGTAATATTTTTTATTAGCTGGTGTCATGCTCTTTATGTCTAGAGTATCCTATTCAGGAATGTAGCAGTGTTTCTGGAACTCAGGGCAAAGATATTGACCCTAACTCCTTCTATTTGATTGTAACAAAATATAAAGAATCAAGGTCTTTGACAAACTTTTTTTTCCTGAAGTGGGAACAATGCCCACCCCACTTGTCCATCCACAAGTGACTTTCAAGACCAGCGCCTTCTGAATTCAGCACTTATTCCTGAAAACAAAAAACTGAGCAACAACAGCAACATTTACTAATTTGTTTTTCACACTAAAGCAAAGATTCCCTTTCTACATTAAAGCAGAATCTCTGAAGCTGTGAATCTGAAATGAAAACCTCCATCTGTGTCTCCGTGTGTTCCCCTGGCCTCTCTACTCTGCTTCAGGGTAGCTGAATATCAGCACAGATCAGCACTGGCAAAAGAAACAAATGCCTCATCTGCCTACAGTTTTAGGATGGGGATCATCCAAACATTGCCAATACTAGTTAAGACAAGACCAACACAAACAAGGAGGCAAATTCAAGTCTCTGCTGGGGGAGCAGGGTAGCTGGTACTGGAGACAACTTTATTTATTTTCTTACTCTTTGCCCAAGCCAGTTCCTTCACTGTGGACGTGTCTGGTGGCCAATATCAAGGACAGAACCAGGGACTTTGGAAGCTACCAGTGTATCTCTTCATATGGTGAAGGAAGACCCAAGCTAGAACTGAGACTCATGGATGTTCTAGCAGTTGACCCTCACAAAGATTCTTGAATGTCAGCAGTCTGTTTGATTTTCCCTCATAACTTCATTCTCTCTCTGTTACCTTTCTGTCCTCCTTCCAGTGATAGCAGGAATCTTCCAAATTCCTTTTTTTTTTTTTTTTTTTTTTTTTTTAATTGCTTCCTTTTGGTTTGTTTTTCTTCTATCCTCCATCTGGTGTTGTCTTTTTAACTAGGCTT
>JANHGL010017486.1:85692-153723 GCA_024611195.1 Ceyx melanurus
TTTTTCTTTGTTTTTCCCCCTCTCATAGAACCAGTTTTTTCCCCAATTTTTTTTTTTTTTTTTTTTTTTTTTTTTTTTAATGGCTACCTTTGAGCATGTTTTGCTACTAACTTCCATCTGGTGCTGTCATTTAAACTAGAGCTAAATGGGTTGTCACGCGCTCAGAGATCAGCGTACATGCTCTGGCATCAAAGGTTCACAGCTACAATGCACCAGGCAGCTTCTGAAAAGATGTGAGGATCAAGTCCATTGCGACGCAAATGTGGCTGATTCCCTAGCTGGTGTTTTGTTTCTGTCTGGGCTTAGAGAGGAGAGGCTGAGGACAAGAAAGGAAATGTTCTGTGGGAAGATGATCTGGCATTTTTTCTCATTCTCCCCACACACGCATTCCAGAGAGTTATACACCAGATAAGCAGCAAGCACTGTTTGGCTGGCTAACTACTACACATGCATAATGGACCATCTGGGGACTTATAAAGCCTGCAGGATACGAGTCGAGGTTGTGCTGGAAGTAGAGGCTGAGCTGGTATCCTGTGTCTAAATACCAACACAGCTGCTGAAGCAGGAAAGGGGAACCCGCCAAAGGAACAGTGGTAGGGGCTCTTCTTGATGAAGGATATTACTCCTGAGTAATTGAATTTGTTGTGGGTTGTGACTCCTCTGTTTGAGCCTATGAAATAATATTCACCCAACAGAAGGAGCTGGGGATGGGGAGAACAGCAGCAGACTCAAAGGATCATCATCATCACCATCACCATCATCATCACCATTTTATTTCTTAAAGAGCCTCTAAAAGTTTTTTTTTCAGGGTTTGGAGACCCGTGAACTTAGTATCATATGCTGCCCCTGGAAAGGAGTCAATGTGCTTCAGATGAAGGGAGGCTTGAAAGACAGTGTTTTGCCATGGTCTGAAGGGAACCAGCTTGCTGGCTTTCACTACACACCAGTGTTACAAGGACAGGAATGCTGTGGATACAATTTCTCATGAGCTTTTAACAGGTGAAGCAGGCTGAGCAGGAGGGAGGAATCACCCCTGAAAATAAACACATATCTGAGCTTGTGATATTTTATGAACAAGAGATATACTCATAGCTCTGGTGTAGAGGGAGTTTGATCTAAAACAAACAGGGTCTTTAGTCACGTCTGGAGACCTTGTTAAAATTCTTTTCTGCTTGCAAATCCCTCTAATAGAAGGGAAGCACGCTTACCTCCAGTGTGACCCTATGCCGAGGTTTTGCCAAGGCTGAATTTGCCCCTGTGTGACTATTTTCTGAATCGTGAGCACATAGTGGCTTTTAAAAGGCCTTTACTCAAAACACCAGACTCTCTACTTTGGTCCATCTGTTCAGCTTCATGTTGCAGCCCAGCATCCCTCGATGGCTGCTCTTCACCAGTGTCATTCATCCAAATGCTTCAGCTTAATGCCATTTCTCAATTAAGTCAGTGCCTACAATGGATCCCAAAACAATTGTGGGCTCCATGTGGCATGTGCTGTGCGAGAACAAGGCAGAGCAAATCCCTGACTTGAAGGAGAGAAAGGAAGGGCTCCAGGGAAATGGAGGCTTCCAAAATTACTTGAATTGCCAAGGATTACTGGCACCCCAATCTGCTGATTCTCAGCTCCTACCCTTCTCCCCAAGCAAACAGCTGTATTAGAGAGAAGTTATTTAACCAGCTAATGCAGATGACTGGCATCACAATAATTAATTTAAGTTTTTCGAGCAGTCTGTTTTTTCCTTGGACAAGATGCTTGGTAGATCACATAGAACCTGAAACCACTAGGGTTCAGGTGAAACTACATGACATATGAATAACCTTATGCCGTCTTTTGTTCTTCATAAATGTTGAGTGATTTTTTTCAGCAAGACATGTCTCAAGTTCCAGGAAAACCTTTAGCCAAGAAGGGATGAAAAAAAAAACCCAACCTGGATCAGTCATCCATCATATAATTTCCAAGTAATATTTTAAAAGTAAATGTTGCAGGGCATACATCTTTGCCGACAGATTTCCGAACACCTGAGAGATCCAGCCATACCCAGTGCCAGTGCACTTCAGAGTTTCTGCAGAATGGTTTCAGATGGAGTGCAGAATTTGGTCTCTCTGCCCTACCAAAATGCTTATGGGTTAGGGCTATTGTACGTTTTTGGAAAGCACTTCAAAAGGCACTTCAGTTGAAGAAATAATTATTATATAAGTTACAGCTGAGCATTTATAGGATAATTGCCTTTCCAGAAGTGTACCTCTAACACACCCTGGCATTGATGTTTTCAATTCTAGGGTGAAGACCAAAACTAAATGAGATCAGCAGGAAATCCATATTCATTTCAAATTCATTTAGCTACCCCAGGATACAAAAGTAAAGTCTTATACAGTCAAAGAAAGAAAATCATTATAATAAGAAAAATATGGGTTAGATGAAGGTAAGTGATTAGGTATGTTTGGGCAACCATGGGATTTTCAGGAGGAAATCAGTCCAGATCTTGTCTTTATTTGCAACTTCCATGTTCAAGTAAAGCTTATCAGTCTATATAAATACAATTTAAAAAAGCTGCAATTTGGGTCAAGTACCACAAGTAAAAGAGGAATTACTCAAAAGGTGGAAAAATTGGAGAGCATCATACAAAATTAAAAGGCAAATATAGAACAAACAACAGAAGATATGGAATTCCTGTGGGGTTCCTCACTGCATGATACTCTGTGCTAAAGATTTTTCTTCCAGTAATCTCTTCAACTGTGTTCACAAATGCAAAATGTCAGGGGCCTGGGGTAGTGTTCTGAGAAGGTGTTAGTACATGCTTGCTGTCTTCTTATGACTTTTACTTGGGCTTCTTCATCATTGCTTATGGGTTCCTGGTGAGTGGCCCACAGCTGGCACTGGACAGTTTCAGATATTCCCACAAATACTCCACAAAGAAAAAGAACCATCTAAGGCATTGTACATTGGTGCTATCCTGTTGTCTGACCCCAGCTCTGGGTCCTCTTGCTTATACTTTCCTTTCCAAAGTTGTTGCAAGCAAATGGGTTCAACAGAGAACCACCAAATGGAGCCACATGGGCTGGGATGCCAATAACTGCTTCTCTCCAACACAGTGGAGGTCAAGTAGCAGGATCTTAACACCTATAAGCAGTATATTGTTGGAAGAGGGTGTCAGCCCTTTGCATTGGTCCCGAGATAACCATATACTCTGAAGAATTCAAGATTTCAGTGTGTGTGTAAAACATGGTCCAGAATGGTGCTGGATGAGTGCTGTTTTCACAGGATCTCCATAATCTTATTAAAACAGAATGTCTTTGTGCACCCAGAGTATCCTCAGACCAAAACACTGTTTAATTAATTTACCTCATGAAAGGGAACAAGAGCTTTGTTTGGAGGTTTTGTTTGGATGGTGTCCCTTTAACCAAGCACTGGGGACCAGTGTATTCCCAGTAAGGTGAAGTTTTCCCTTGGTGACCTCATTTTGCATCAGAGAGAATTGCTGCCCTTGTTTGGATAGAAGGTAGGAGATTATGAGAGTTTGTGGAGGATGAGGCAGAGAAGGCAGAGTAATCGCTGTTATGCAGATGGGGAAAAGCTCTTGGCTCCAGATGGATTCCCCAGAGAATCAGATAAGCCATTTAGCATACTTGTTGGCTCCCCATCTATTTAAATTGCTTTGCAGCTGGGTGTTTCTCCCAAGGACTTTGGAAAGGCACAGTATGGGGATAGGTCAATACCATGAGTTCAATAAGGGTGGAAGATCTGCTCCTGACATATGTCTGGGGCTTGCTCTAGAAAGAAATTCAAAGACTGAATACTGTCCTTTTAGGTGGGGGAGAGCATGAAGGTGGTGTTTCCTGCTCAGAGGTAGCAGTACAACAGTTTAGGAGTGTTTCTCAGACCCTGATCTTCAAGCAGGTGGTGAAATACTCTCTTAAGTTGCAGGGGAATCTGGTGTTTTGAGATGGGTATAGGCTGAATAAGAGCTATGAAGACTTCTTTCTGGGCAGCAGATTTCACACATCAATAGCAGCATAGAATCATAGAAGAGTTTGGATTGGCAGAGGCCTTTAAGATCATCAAATCCAACTGTTAACCCAGCACTGCCAAGTCACTACTAAACCATGTCCCTCGGTACCACATCTATACATCTTTTAAGTATGTCCAGGGATGGTGACATAATCACTTACCTGGGCAGCCCATTGCAGTGGTTGACAACATTTACAGTGAAGAAATTTTTCCTAATATCCAACCTAAACCTCCCTTGGTGCAACTTGAGGACATCTCCTCTTGTCTATTGCTTGTTACTTGGTAGAAGAGACTGACCCCCACCTTGGTAGTTGTAGAGAGTAATAGGGTCTTCCCTCAGCCTCCCTTTCTCTGGGCTGAGCAACCCCAGTTCCCTCAGCTGCCTCTCATAAGATTTGTTCTTTAGACCCTTTACCAGCTTTGTTGCCATTCTTTGGACAAACACCAGCACCTCAATGTCCTTCTTGTGAGTGGCCCAAAACTGAATCCAGTATAGGAGGTGCGGCCCCAGCAGTGTTGAATACAGAGGTATAATCACTTCCCTAGTCCTGCTGGCCACACTATTTCTGACACAAGCCAGGATGCTGTTGGCCTTCTTGGCCACCTGGGCACACTGATGTTTCATATTCAGCTGGCTGTTGACCAGTCCCCTCAGTCATTTTCCTCTGTGTAGCTTTCCAGACACTCTTCCCAAGCTTGGAGTGTTGCAGAGTGTTTCTGTGGCCCAAATGCAGGACCTGGCACTTGGCCTTGTTGAACTTCACACTATTGGCCTCAGCCCATCAATCCAGCCTGTCCAGATCCATCTGTAGCGTCTACCTACCCTCAAGCAGATCCTCAAGCAATATTTTCACCTGACTTGTTTTGCCTGAAAACTTACTGGGGGTCCATCTGATCCCCTCATCCAGATCACTGATGAAGATATTAAACAGAACTGGCACCAGTACCAAACCCTGGGGAGTACCACTTGTGACTGGCCTCCAGCAAAATTTAACTCCTTTCACCACAACCCTTTGAGCCTGGCCATCCACCCATTTTTTTACCCAAGAAAGAGTACACTCCTCCAAACCATGAGGAGTCTCAAGGAGAATGCTTGTGAGAAAAAGTGTCAAAAGCTTTACTAAATTCTGTATAGATAACATCCACAGATATCCTCTCCCTCAGGCTCAGACAGAGACAGAGGAGTTCTTCTTCCATGATCTCACTTCTGTCTTTGGGTGGAAATCCTGTGAAGAAGAGCAGGGTGTGATAAACAACATGAAGGAAGCAGGCAGGTACAGTTGTGCCCTGGACTTGGAGCATGTACATGGTTACACTGTGTCTGTCTACCACAGGTACTACAGGTACACTGGGTGAAATGCTACAGAACAGATGGCATCACAAGCAGGTACCTACATTTAATGAATATTCTTTAATTCCTGTAGTCAAGAAGCAAAGTATTCTGTGGGAACAGGAAGTCTGAAAAAACCTGGATACTCCAAAGTTTAGGATCGTAAGTGGCTGTTGAGACTAAGCAAGCAAAGGAAAGATGGACTGATAAACAACCCATCAGAGTGGAAGCTGACAGCTTTGTGTTCTGTTTTCTGTCCCTGTGAATCACATCAACACACTGACATGATGTTTCCTCTCATTTTGAATTTGGGAGTACAGGGGACTGTGCAGGTCAAAGCCATTGTTCTACTGGATGTCGCACTTGCTGATGTCATAATGGGAGCTTAATAACATCTTGTTGATTTTTTTTTTTTATTTTTTTTTTTTTAGCCTTTCTGCAGCCTTGAAAAAAAGAAACATAAAAAATTTTGCTTCTATGCATGAACAATCACTTTCAAATGCCAGATCTCAGTCCAGAGCTTCCTGGAAAGGAGTCAAGCTCTAAGGAGTTTGTTTTCATATATTTTCTCTTATCAGCCCCATCACAGATCGGGGTTTGTGGTTTTACAGCTGATGGCAGGTTGCCTGCATATCTCAGGGCTGAAATACAGAAATAAGCCAAGCATGAAGACAGTATCAGCTTGACGCTACATGCCTTTCTAGGGCTATTAGATAAGAGATACTGTTTGTACAGGACAAACCTGTTACCTCAAGAAAACAAAGCTGCTTTTAACTGTGGGTTGCTTTAACTTTCATCTTAAATCTGCAAAGTGTATGAGTCAAAGAAATGGACAGCCAGATCACCAGCTCTGTATCCCTGACCCCAGTGTGGCAGGAACAATATGAAAATGTTGTCTGGGGTGAACCACATTGTAGATGACCACAACATGTATCATCCGAGGGACTAACTACCAGCCTGAATGAGACTAGCCTACATTTGGTCTTAAGCTGAAAGACCCTTTAACTGTGAAGAATTTCCAGAAGGTGATCTTGATGCCATACATAGTGTGTGTGTGGGATACTCTGAGACACTCTGTATGAGGAGTACACACAGGGGGTTCTTGTTCCATGATGGTTAATCCTGAGAACACTGTGCTCCCTTCTGGCCCACATGCCTGGTTTCCTTCCCATGGAAATGATGGCACTGGAGCTGCAGTGAGGACTAACGCACACACAAATCTCTCTCCAAGCCACATGGTCCAGATTTGTCTATTTAAATATAGCCTGAGTACACTTCTGCTCTAAAATACCCTTTCAGAAAGTCCTTCTCTCTCTCTCTCTCCCCCTCAAATAATTCACTCTAGACAACATGGAGACTTCCAAAATGTAATACAAACCTTTTTGTGCTTTCAGTGTCCATACATATTACCTGTTTGGTAAACTCCATTTTTTTTCTATATCACAGTTAATTACTGGTTTAGGACCCATCACATCCCACTAAACCACAGTAAGTTTTCCTATCCCAGGTGAGCCCATTTCTATGGGGAGGGGAAAATTGGATTCTATGTTCTTTTGCATGTCCCCAGCCCTAGCATCAACTCTGATGCTGTAAAAATGGACACTGTATAGTCAGGGGAAAAGTAGTTTGTGACCAGTCATAAAAATTTCTGCTGAAAAGTGATTTCACTAGACTGGTGTTTGCTAGACTCATTGTGATTTCCTACATATCCCATCCTCTCCTTTCACTCTTAAATTTGAATTGTATACTTGCTGCTCCAGTTGCAAAAGCATAGCAAGAACCTTCTGTTAAAATGTTTTGGGGTCAGGCCTCTCTCTTAGTGTCTTGCAGCTAATCAGGACAAAATTTCAACATGAGCTTAAAAAACCTTACCTAATGCACTCCTATACCACATCAAAACCATCTGCAGGGAGAGATAAACATTATAGATTAAGACTGACTGATACAAACAAAAGCTCTTAGAAGACAAGTCTAGTGATTTGGTGAAACAGGCAATGAGTTAAAGCATGACACATCCAGCCCCCAGTCTCTTGACCTGGTGTGAAGTGATGCAGTTGGATGCTGAATATCTGAACTGACACCAGGCAAGAATGTGGGCACTACACTTGATCCTGAATTGAGCTTGTAATGTGAAAAGTGTCTTAAGAGTTTAAAATCTTAAGTTGGCACAACTGGTGTACTAAGCACTCAGATCCTCCATCAGAGTTAAGGTGGTTTAAGCATTTAGTGTCTTAAAAGCAGTATGAGCTGCTAAACTGCTTTTAAGATTTAAGAGGACTTAATTCTTTAAACCAGTTTAATATCTTAAAGTGGTTGAGCCACTTTTGCTGGCTTAAAAAGTTAGCAGCATTGAGGCTATGTGACATTAGAGGGACGCTGTTGTGCAGAGGATTGGATCAGACCAGTGCAGTGTGGCCTTCTTGCTTCCCAGTCTCTGAATCTGCTGTATGTTTTTCAAGGTCATTGCTCAAACAATTCCAAGCAGTTGGCAAATAGAGACTGGGACTGTTTGCCAGTCAAATCTAGTTCAAGTATTCTTTGAGTCAATATCCAGCCATTGTGTTACTTATTTGTTCTTCTAATCTTCCAAATCCCCCATAAAACCTATATATTTTTGCTCTGCCCTCCTCCTCTTACATTTCAATGACAGCATGTCTGCTATTTCTGGAGCTCCTTGAAAATCCACGACAACTTTTCTATTGATGCCAGGTTTGTCTCCCTTATGCTTTGCTATAGGAGATATTGCCCTTTTTCACCTGCCTTAGTACTCTGGGAACATGATCCCAACTTAAGAATCCAGTACCTGATGATAAAAAAGTTATGAGTATGGAGTGGGCAAACGGGGGCATCTGAAAGCCTTTCAGAGCTTTTCTTCCTGTGGCATGTCATTGTCCATGCCTTCTGCTGAAATCAGAGTGATAAGGAAACTCCTGGTCCATTTGAACATGGGGTTGTCTCCCATGGTGAATGACAACTCCGAAGGGAGGCCATGCATTTCAAAGCAGAGAGCTGTTGGATGGCCTGTCCAGCCCTTTCCTCCATCTGTACTGGGAAAATTCCCAGCTGCTTATAACTAGACAATGGCTTAAAACTTCAGTCCTTGGCACCCCACTCTTCCCATGAAAACAAAACCTTAATTTCTTTTCATTAAGATGGAATTTGCCACTTTTCTGTTTCCCTGTCTGAGCCTTCCCTTATTGTCAGAAAGGGAGACAGATTGTCTCTTTTATATTTGTCCCTGCATTTGAAAAGTATTGCTTCAATTCATCTCTTCTTTGTGATAAGCAGCCCTAGTCGCTTCACTTTTATCTTGTGTGACCTCTATGAGAGACCCAGTTGTTCTTGTCACTTTTGAACCAGACAAGGAGATAGGGGCCTCAAACTAGGTACCTTTTACTGGAAATTTAGTTCATAACTCTAATGTCCAGAATATCTTCTGACTGCAATGTAATTATATTTATAATCAAATTTTTACTTCAGAAAACTTCTGTTTCTCAGTCCTGGTACCTAAAGCAGATGCATGCATCCATCCAATAATGCATACATCTGTGTAGATAGATGCATGCATCCTAATAATATGGGATAATTTGCACTTCAGCCACCTAAAGTTGGATGCTAGTCAATGTTAAGTGGTGTTTTATTTTCTCTAGATAACTCCAAGGAGGATTAATTGCTTCCTGAGGTGCTCAGATTAGGCTAGAAGCCTGATTTTAAGTTGTTAAATTGAGTTGTTAAACCTATCCTTCAGGCACTCTGGCTCTGGGGAAAGGGCTAAATACGGGACCTTCTGCTGGCCAGTTGTGGGATATGTCCCAGTTCAGCAGGTGAACTGTTTGGATCCTCAAGGCTATATGAAACACTATGAGTATCTATATATAAGTATCTGGTATAAAGCTTTACCTGAGCCAGGGGTGAGAAGATAAAAAAAAAAGGTAAAATAGTTAAAAATGTGTCTTTGATACTTGTTGCTTAATTGTCACTGTGCGCTGTTTATCAGTACCAGAGAAAGGCAGAATAGGCTGTTGGGATCAGTCAACTGTGTATCCTCTCACTGTCCCAAGCTATGGTCATGGTCCCTGAATGCATTGTCACATGCTTTCCTCTGCCCTGAACACACTGACAAATTGTCCAAATTGTAACTCTCTAAAGAATCGCCAACCACCGGATCTTCTTTCAGGGAAAACAAAACAAACTCTGGCTTTTTTGTTTTATTATAATCAGAGGCTCCCTTTTTAATCATTCCAGTTTCTAGTCACATGGAACATGAACTATCTAAGAGAGCTTGAGGAGAGAGGGAGCATGAGAAAAAGGAAGGGAGCTTAGACAAAAAACCTCATTGCTAAGGACAGGAAAGCTCCAAAGCAAGGCAGTGGTGCAGGCATCTTTCACCTTGAGGTCAGGGTTTCAAATGCATCCATCAGTTAGTGGCTTTGAGAAGTGTTTCCCTTAGACTGAGGAGAATATGGGATGTATCACACCTGCCCTTATACTCCAGCTGGGTCTAGTGTCTACATCTTGGTCCAATCACCTATATTGAGATCCTGGAACACTTTCCTCCGTATTTCCACAATATAAAGAATTCTTTCCCTTATCCTCAGTCATAATCAAATCCTGGGGTCAAAACCTGGCTTCACACCTGTCAGCTTCTCTGAAATGCCCCTGGAATTTCACAGATTCCTCTTAAAGGCTGAGCAAGCTTTGCACTATGTTGGACTTAAATGTTTCTAAGGATGGAAGGCCCTCTCCAGAACTTGCTGAACATGTGTGAGAGACAAGTCTGGGGTAGATACTGGTCCTCTGTAGCATGACCTTTATAAAGAATAGGATCTGATGAAAACATTATCATGCCCACTTATTGCAAGTCTCTCAGAGAACAAAAAGAAAAAAAGCTGAAAGAACTTTGATGTGTTTTTTTCTATTTGAAAATCACTGTCTTCTACATGTGGCTATATGCTTAAAACCTCCCTTGTTTTAGCATTCACCTTGAGTCTGGTAACTTCTTTCTCTACAGCAGTTCCCTGAAGCTGAAAGAGAACTCTCATTTCCTCCACCAGGGTCCTAAATCCATGCAAATCACTATATGAGGCCACAGACTTCTACCACATCAGCACAGGACCTCACTTGAACGATGCCTCAGGTCTCTTCTCTGTGTGCCAAAGAGCAGGCACCCATATTTAGCAACTACCAGGAAGGCTTTACATGTAATTTCTCTCTTTACTTCTCATTTGGCCTCTGTACCTAAGAAATGGTTGTGAAGCTTCCTTGGGGCTGATCAGCCATGCTGGTGGGCAGGTGAAATCCAGCTGTGATTTGTTAGGGACAAAGGCATTACCTGGGGACTCTCCGGCCCTTCCCTCTGTTAACATATTCAATAATATCTTTCTGTCCATACATGTGGAAAACAACTTTTCTCCAGCATTGGAGAAATCACAAAGCCAGGACACCAGGGCAGTGATGGTTACTTCCCAGAAGATCTTTCAGGCTGATGATCTGGAAGACTTATCTCTCAACAGTTTATCTGGCCCTGTGCTTAACATGGGATATAATATTTCATATTTATTTGGGTCAGGACCAGGGATGTCATCCCATGGCTCCAAGTGATGGTAAATCCACCCTGTCCCTTGGGGTGCAGCTCTCCTTGTACTGCATTACTCTTCCTTGCAGAAACATGCCACATATTTCCTTTGTGGGCTTTGCTGATTTCCAAATTGCAGCCTGTGGAGTCTCTCGTGCCTCTGGCTACTAGATGAAAGATCCATTTTATATCAGAGTTTTTCACTCCATAAGTCCTCTAATCACTTATTAACCTGTTAGCCCATATGCCATCTCTCCTTTCCTCTCTCACTGGTAAGAACACTTGCCAGGCTAGAAATCTGGCAGCTCTTCTTTGAGCTTCTACAGAAGTTTTCTTTTTAAAGGGACAGCTCCAGGACCAGGCACAGGAATTCATTCTCATTTGTTTTCCAGAGGTTGGTTTCACAAACTCATTTGTTAATACATCTCTATTTATTTCTGCCAGTTCTGGGTGACAAAAGGGAGAGAGTGAAGGAAAGTCATAAAGTATGATGTTGTTTCTTTTAACTATGTGATCCTAACATGAAGGAATCTTCAATGGTTTTCTGGGGACCACCCAGTGACTCTTGGTGTAATAGCAAGTGGCGATTACTGTTTTATCTTTATGATACTTGACAGCAGAAGATCACAAGGAAAATGTTTTTTAATAGAATCTGCATCAGTCCCACCTATTTCTCCCACCCTGATCAGATAAAAGATTGCTACAGGATCCTCTCCTTCCCACATTCACATGACATGACCATGCTGAGCAAGGCAGGGTTGAAATGCCACCCTCCCAGTTCTCCTGCTGTGGCTGTCATCATGAGATGCCTTTTTCATTCCCCATGAACTGGGGAAAAGTTCCATTGATGTCTGTGCTTGGAAGCACCATGCCTTGGTCAGAGATGCACTAGACAAACCTCTGTGGAGAATGCCATGGGGTCACCATGATAGATTAATCCTGTGTCACCTCTAGTCTCTGGGCAGTAACTTCACCCACCAGACTCTTAAAGAGGATGCTAAAAATTCCCATCAAGCTCATAAGGTCAGGCTAGGCTGAGGACAGCAGTCAAGTCTCACACATGGCAGGGAGGAGACTGTTTGGTTTAGGATTTTTTTTTTTTTTTTTACTTAAAAGAGACTTGGAACTGTTTCTAGTAGTCTCCATTACTCTCTCTCATATGTATACATATCTATATGTATATATATGTATTTGAAAAACGCAATCCACAACTTTTGGTTTAAATTTGATCTGACAATATCCCTTTAACATGAAACTCTAAAGCCGTAATTGATACCTCAGTTGGACATTATCACAGATTATTTCCTGTCTGTGTTTTGACTGTCCTGGTCGAACAGCTTCCAAGCCTAACACAGAGTCAATGAAGAGAAACAACCCTCAATTACTATTATTCCTGTTACTCATTCTACCAAAATAATAAAAATAATGAAACCACAGCCTGCCTTGAACAGTAAAGATCTCTTAAAAGCCCTTCTTAAGCTGAGCCTTGGTGTATCTTACATATATCTTCAGGAAAAAAATTAAGTTGGTAGGTTGGAGCAAGAAATTGCCAGCGATGTTCCTTGGCTGGGTTTGTGTCCACACTACGCTTAAAGTGCTCAGATGTGAGCACTGGGAACTCCCTGTCCCACCCAGGGCCGACCACCCAGCTGCCATGTGCCTGGCCACAGCCGGCTTCTAGGCAGGAGGCCACATGCAAGCGGCTGTCTCTGCAGCCCCGTGGTCTGCACCGGCGACAGCAAGCCTGGTCTTCAGGGGGTCTGGGCAGGGACTTGCCAAGGAGAGTTATGGACTTCGCCTCCCGGCTCTCAACATGAGTAAACATGGCGGGTAATGCTTGAGGTACAAACCCCAGCATATACTAGACAGCCAAAACTGGGCTGGGTGATATTTTTCATCTAATGTTTTTTATACCATAAGAAAAGAAAGAAAAAAAAGAAAAAAAAGAAAACAAAATCCCCACCTGATTTAGTAGTACTAAAATGTGTTATGAATTCATGCCTTTTCCCCTAAGCAGTTAATTTAGGCAGGGAAAAAGCACCCAATAATAATACCTAAGCCCCTTCCCATCCAATCGTTTTGTTCCAATAGGTTGGAAAAATAAAAGTGTTCCATTATTTGACTTGGAAATAGGTCTTCATTTAAAAATAAATTAGTTAATTTACCTTTTTGTATTTTTACATGTGTTTAAGGATGGCTAGCACTGAGTTTAAAATGTCAGTATAAAAATGCCTATTTATTTTCATTGTCATTTGGTAAAAGTCTTCTTAAAAATTCAGTTAAACAGTAAAGGAGCTCTCTCCCCCTTTTTGTTTTGTTTTATCCATCTAAAAAAAAGCCAAGAAAGCAGAAAGGAGAAAATTAAACACAATCTAAATCTCACCTGTTGTGGAGCCTGTCTATGATGCTTCCAGTGGGATCCAGAGTGATGTGGTTTTCCCCAGTTCCTGGTGCCACACTTGACCTCTCAGCCTGGGATCAGCCCTCTCCTATCACCTGGCCATGAATGTCTTAGTCAAAGGGCCGAAGAGCTTTACACAGCTGTTCCTCATCCTAGTTTGGCTCAAAAGACAAAGTACAAGAAATGAGAATCAAGGAACCAAAGAGACTTTGGAACATGGGTACAAAACTGATCAGTTTTGTAGGTTTTACCCCAGAAATTTCACAGAATAATTCTTATTTTTAAGAGAGATGTAAATGCTACTGCTTTCCAGTGAGATATTCAGCTTTTTTCTCTCTTCAGCTTCAGACTTAGGTTTCTAAACTACTTGCAGACTGTCTTGGGAGTCTTGTTTAGATGTGGTATGGAGGCCTATATTTTGCTCGGTCAAGAGCATCTCTCTGGATCAGGAGAACAAAATGCTGCAAACAGAATGAACTTTTTTGGCTCAGTGGGTTTGTGTGGAGGGGGCAGGCTCCATTCTAGTACTGCTCAGATGCTTGGCTATGATTTCAACAATATGGCAAAGGTTAGGAACTACCTGTAAGTGGAGCAGCTTTTAGTCCAAAGGATCTTGAGGCACACCCGAATAAACATTAAGTAGATTTTTTACAATTTTGCTCATGGTGTATCAAGCCAACCCCAGAACATCCAGGTGAAGAACTCCTAGCCACTATTTCATACGGTATTTTTGGCAGCTGTATGCTAGGTTGGGTTAATCTCCCTTTCTCTCAGGAGAGGTTCCTCTCAGGAACTGAGTCACAATCAGTTGTATTCTGAGGGCATAAAACCAAAATGCCACATTCACATCTGGTGAAATTCCAGTGTAGTGACATTGTAGCTGGTAGAATTGGGCCCCAAGAACTTTAAAGTGGGAAAAGTTCTCAGAGATTGTTGAGCTCATAATCCCTCATGGGAACACTCAGTGGTGACCAAGCAGAAGGAACCTCAGGACAGTAGAATAAAAGGGAAAAATGTTTTCTGCTCTCATAATCTTAAAGCAGGGAGGGAGGGCAGTTGTGGAAAATTCAATAAAATAAACAGGCGTCACATGAGGTACAGTAAGAAGACGGTTGAAAGAAGGTAAGATGGATAATTAAGCAATAAGACACGACAAGCTGTGCATTTCTGGGTGATTATTGCATGCCTGATATGATGTTCTTTAGGAGCAAACTTTTGCTGCACAAGAACTAGAATCACCCCCCAGGGACAGGCTGTCAGGAGGGTCTAATTGCTGTTATTACAAAATTAATTTTGAAATTAAAATAATAATAATAGGAAGAAAAAGGGACAGTATCCCTCTGCACCACGTTGTTTGTTAAAATGTGTTATGGGAAAAGGCATGACATCACCCACATTAGGTTATTGGAGGGAGGGCAGTGGCATTACTGCTAGCCAATCCCCAGCTGCATTCTGGTGGTGTCCTGGCTTTTGCATGGCTTTTCTTCTATCTTTCCCATTCCTTGTCCTAGGTTGCCTGCCTTCAGGTCAGTGTTCACAACTAACTTCTCCTTGTGCCAAGAACTTCCATCTTTTGTCCCTTTCTGAAATATTCTACTTTTGCTCTTTGCCTTATTCTATCTCCCCTTTTTGGTAAAAAATAAAATAAATTGCAAGTGTTTGAGATATGGAAAGTAAGGCACACCATGCCTGTGATCCAGAAGCATGGTATTTCTTTGGGATTTCCCCTACAAAGAGTACTACTCTGCCACTCTCCAGCTCTTACCTACCCATCTCCTTCAGTGAACCTGTAAATAACCTGTGTTCTCTCTATTGAATAGGAAGATAATATACTAGAAGAGAAGGGTTTCTTTTCTTTGACTGTGTAGCAGTGGATGACAACAAAATAATTATGTAGGCACTTTTAGAGTTTTTCTGGAGTTTCATCAGCACTGAGTGGCATATTTTTTTGTGTGCAGAAATGATCTATTTAAATTAATTTGGTTGGGAAACATTATGTACGAAACAGTGCCTAATTTTGGAACAAAAAATCCTATTCCTGTGTTTCTGAACAAAATGCCTTTGGGAATCCTCATTCTAACGAAATTCAGTAATACCATTTAAAAAAAAATCCATTTTTTTAAAGGAAAAGAGATTCTGAGATTTATGTGGGAATGGAGGGAATGGAATTTTTTTTTTCCTAGTTCCTTCTGGCCTAACAAAGGTCAGATAATGACTGAAGAACATCTAGCTGCCTTAGATACAAGTATCTGAGTAGCTCTAGATTTAAAGTTTTTACATGCCTTGAATTTTCCCCTAAAGGCACAAATGGTCCAGGCAAAACATATAGAATCAAACTGGTCTCCAGCCTCCACTGTCATTCATCTCAACTGAGACTCCTATATCTATTGGGAAGCTCTGTATCTTTATTTGCTGAGTGCTGATGATATCTGGACTCTGCTCTGGATAGCTGCTGCACAAAACAGGAGACAAGCTAAGACTAGATGAAACAGAGGTCAGCAGGAAAAGAAGATGCATAGAGAAGTGAAACGGCATACTCATGTTTACACCAGAAATAGTAGCAAGATCAGGGTTAGATTTCAGGGCTTCTGAAACTCAACCCAGAAGTATTAGGGGATATTTTGTTTTGTTGTCAGGGGACATGGGGGAGGACAAATCCAACTTACCCCTCTCCCCAAAATCAATCATGTTCATGTAGGTTATATTTAGCAAATTGAGATTTTGGTCAATAGAACTGTGTTCTCAAAAATGAGTCTTTGCTCAATCAAAAAAAATAACGTTCCCCCCCCAAGAATTTAAGCTTCATTGTACTTTCGACATTACGAGTTGGGATGTTTTTCACATGCCACCACATATTACCAACAACTTACCAAAGGGATGAACCTGTGACCTTTAACATCAAAGCCTGGGCTCCATCATTAAAATTAAGGAAGGACTTGTAATACTTGTCATCCTTAGGTCACTTAACTGATGTAATCGGAACATGACATTATGTAGATGTTATATATATATATGTATATATATATATACACACTCATGTATATATATATACAGTCATGTATATGTACTGTTGTAGAAAAGGGAAAAATGCATCTCAGTAGAGAAAGAGTTAAATGAACCACCAGTAAGTGAATGCAAAGTTGCTTATGCAGACATTTTCTTGTAAAGATCTGGTCTCTGTCTATGCATTAAGTACATGCAGAGACTTGCTGTATCCAAGTTGACAGCTCTGGCATTATACATCTGTGGGGAAAGGTTAAACAGCATCATGGCACCACTTGGAAAAACTTAATAGGTGGAATTGTATCACCTTAGACTCCTACATTTTCTAAGGTAAGTTGAAGTGGGAAATTCCACAGGGCTGATAAACAAATTTCTACCTCATGGACAGTGTTAAGTCATCATATCAAAAGGCTGGGAGTGGGGACTGATACTCCTGATTTGAAGTGAGAAAAGAAAAATAGGCAACATATATCAAACAAGGTGATCTTTCTTTTCTGTGGCCATGAAGTTCCTTCAACCCTCTCCACACACTCTGATTGAGATAATCAGAGAAATGAGTGCAGACAGATTATATTTGTCATCCTCTGATGAACACAGCTTCATGCATATTGAATGCAAAGAATTTCATTCTAGTGGGACAGGATCACCCACACATTGAAACTTTAATTTACCACTTTACACGGTCAGTTCCCTGCTCTGTTCCAGACTTACTGTTCCAAGTGACCCTGTGTATCTGGCCTTCAACATGCTCAAGTCATGACCAAGGTCTTTTTCTCTTTCTTGGTCATCGGCCTCCCCTTACCATGACTAATTTCACTTGGGCCCTTTAAAAAGGTCAGAATTTTTGGATGATGCATGTTCTTAGGGAGGCTTGAGTGTTTACATTGTGGTAGGGCAGTTGAATTTGGGTATGGAAGATTTCAGACCTACTGGATCTGCAGGCATAGAAATTCACCAGCTACATAATCTTAGCAAGAAGATCCTGCTCAGTGCTGTGCAGGATGAAGCTTAAAAAGATGTTGCATGGGAGGATAATGAAATAGATGAGTGAGGAGGCTGTTCCACACAGAAGAGCAGAGTGTTAGACACTGTGGATTTGAATATTTATGTCCAAATACTACTTTTATTTCCATTGTCTTCTGTTGTAAAATTATGATTTCACTGCATCTCAGAGCAAACTAATTGAACCCAAGTATCCAAATCAAGTTCTATTTATAAAGGCATATGCCTCCTTTCTTTTTCCTAGCATCCTTGCCTTCAGGAATCTGGACAGAGGAATGAGAGCACTCAGAGACCAAGTCTTCAGGGTGCCCACTGGAGTCTCCCATACCCATTTGTGGTGTTCATGTAGCAGATTATAAACAGATTTTCTCCATTAGATCACCTGGCAGAAGTGTCTCTACTCATCAAGGAAGGTAGGGCAGATAAAAAGAGAATTGAACCCCAAACTCAGTTCAGTGAAGAGTTGCTGGAGATGAGATGCTGTGATTCAGTTGTACTTGAGCTCTGCACAAGGGCAATGCGGCCATAGTGCCTGGTGCTGTTCCTGGTGCACTGGGTATAATGGTGCCAGCAGGGTCTGTCTGGGAGGCAGGACAAGAGATTAGGCAAACATTATAGGAGAGGACTATGGGCTTGTTTGGGTTTTTTTTCACAGAAACCTGGCAAAAGACCTACATTCAGAGACATCTCCTCTGGTCAAGCTTATTATATCTCAGAGCAGTCTTTCCCTCTAGAATCTCCGTGGGAGAAAAATCATCCAAAATTCTGCAGATCAATAAATTAGATGATGGCTCATTTAAATTCCCACAAAACAATTAGTTCTTTTTTAAAAAAGCATTTGCTTTTTTTCCCCCCTCACCTTTTTTTGACTTCTCCTGCTGTCACTTGCATATTAACTGAGATGTTTCCCCTATCCCTTTTTTTTCTACACTTGTGTAATCCTTTTTTTCATCTGTTTTTCTTCTTTTCTTACCTTCTGAGGCTAAGGAAATATTAAATTTTTACTGGGGAGAAAAATAATAAAAATAAGTCCCCAGGATGGTGGAATTTTAATCCACAAAAAGGACAACCAAGCGCAGGAAACATCCAACCCTCCCTGAACCCCTCCTGACCCATTCCCACCCTGTGAAATGTTTCTAATGATTTTCAGGTCATCCATGTATTTTGGAACATCCACGCAACAAATTTTCATTTTACTCATTCAAATAAATGTTCATTTTACTCATTCAAGTAAATTTTCTTTGCGAGCTTTCTGCATAGCCTGAAGCATACAGCTATTTTTGAATCTTTCTATCTTTCTGAGGGCGAGGCAGAGTCAAGTTACCTTCTCATCAAATTCTCATTTTGGCACAAAGGGTGGTGGGGGTGAAGAAACAGAGGACTTTATAGCAATAATCACTAACCAAAACACTTCAGAGTGCCTGAACTTGTTACTGCGTCTCTTCAGTTCTTCAACAATATGTCAAGCAGAAAGAAAACAGCTTAATTTTTCACAAGCCTGGTTGCTTTCTGAAGTTAACAACAACACGGCAACTTGTTTGAACTAGTGAACGGAGGGAACATGCTATTAATACCAGAGTCACAGCGTCCCATTCCCCACAACCCACCAGATGTCTGAATTTAAACTGTCACCTCACATATCACATCAGTTTCAATGGGCAAAATCTTGGTCTGTGTTCCAAATGCCCTAGAGGCACTGAGCAGTTCTTGCAAGGTCTTTGATATGGTCTGTTAGTAATATGGTGGTAAAAAGCCATGTGCATTTATGCTGCATTGTTATTAATATAGCTCCTGTTCCCATCATTGTTTTGCTATTATTTATGCATTATTTCCTCTCAGGCCACTAGATTGCACTGAGGACTGATATATCATCCAAGTGCTTTCACCCCTTTATCAGCCCATTTTGGTATCCTGCTGGCTCCCTTGCTGGTAGATTGTATGGCATAGCTATGTGTTCACATCAAACACACAAGTTTCTCAGAAAAGAGAGATTCTGGGAAAACTCTGAAGGAAACAAAAATAAATCCATTCCCCCTGGAATTTGCTTGTGGCAATTTTTGAATGTCTTGCCTTCCATAACCTCCAAAAAAAGATTCAAAACCCCAAAATGTTTAGGCCAAAACTTTTTTGGTCTTCATCAAAAAGTCAAAATTCCTGTGGAAAGAAGACACTTTTCAAGAAAATGTACATTTAATCAAAACTACTATTTCCCAGCAAAGGAGTGTTGGCTGCAGCTGTGCCAAAGCTATAAGTGGCTGCTGGGCAATGTCACTTCCTCCTGTGAGGGGATTGTCCTGGGCCACTTGACCTGACCCATGGGTCTCACATGGTGGGGAGAAGGAAGTTAAAAGCTTTGCTCATCTGAGCTGTCAAGTAATGAGAAAGAGCATAGCCTATGTATTGGAAAAGAAGCTGAGAAGAAATTGGAGACTCAGTAGACGTTATGGGCAGAGCACAAATTGGAGGGAGACAAGAGGTCAAAATGATGAAGAAGGGTTTGAGTGGAATCAAGCAGACTTGCACACTGGCCTGGGTTTTCACAATCACAACATTTTAGGTCACAGTAATCTCCTAAACAGGTCTTTGTTCCCATGGTGTATATATATCCCTTAGGAGCTGTGTTCTGGTGAAGTAATGTATTTCAGTCCCAGGAGTCTTTTCTCCAAGGCAGCTGAGAGCCAGAGGAAAGGTGAAGGTGTTGGCTCTGGTTCCAGGGACCTCATGCATGCACATACCTGTATGTGAGGGTCAGTGCTGCTCCCAGACTGTGCATTTTTGTGTTCTTGACTTCTTCTTTTTTTTTTAACTTTTTTTTTTTTCCCTGAGATCTAAAATTAAGAAATCATGCAGATGGAAAACATCTGCTTGTTCTTTGTGTGTGGAAAAAAACATAACACATGGCAGGCATGATAAATAATAATAAATAACGACGATGATGAAAGCATTTTGAGAGGCGCAATGGTTTGATTTGTCCAGAGCAAGCATCACACACTCTCTGTCCAGGCTAAGAAGGATAAATAGTTTGCTCTGGTTTGCAATTTTGCAAATGGCAACACATTTTTTGAGGCATTTAGGAAAAGCAAATGCTAAGCATGGTTCAGCTATTCATGGGTTTGTTCTTTAGTGCCTAGTCACAGGCTCTACAGGTGTACAAAAGGAGCCTGACTTCTGAGTGAAGATCTATTTATGTATGAGCCACAGATCATTGTCTCTACTAAAACTAACACATTTAGGCCAAAGAATGGCGTAGTGTCCCAATGGTAAATTATTCCTCTTTTCTACCTTGTTACCTAAGACAGGGTTATGAAATCAAATCCATGGGACAAATAATATATTTCCTAGGTTATCACAAAAACAGGGTAGCTATTCACCCAGAAGACGTAATTCTTGGTGTCTTCCATACATTAATGCAGAAATATACTCTAACTGTATGCCCATGAATCTCACCTAGACCTTTATCAGAGTCCACCTAAAAACTTCTTCCAGGGTTTGGGTTGTGCCTGGTCATCTCAGACTGGGTAATGATTTTGCAAAAACCAGCAAGTGTGATCTGAGGGAGAGGGCCAAAGGGAATTATTTAATGAGTTGTTTGGTCTCAGATGAGTTTCTAGACTGCAGGTGTTCTACTGAATATCTGCCAGCAGGTTGGTGTTCTCCTTGCCTTTGTAAGTAACTAGGCCCAAATGACTCCTGATTTTGAAAACATTTGAAGATGTGACTTGTCTGCAGCCAGAATAGACAGGGATGGTAGTGAAGGAATATGATGCACTGTCAAAGGAAGGACCGTATCTACAGGAAAGATGATTCATATACACATGTGCATGCAGGTCTGAACACTGGCAAAGGAAATCTGCCAGGTCCAGGTGTATTTACAGCTGACTGAACAACGTTCAGCCACCAATTGTTTCAAAGGACAGTGACAGTCTTGCCCACACTCAGACTTCAGTAGTTTATGGGAAGTGCCTCTAAGCGCCTGAGATTTCAGCTCCCAGGGCAACCGTCCGGTAATGTCTCAAGCAGGATGATTCACAAATAGAACTACCACTGAAAGAAGCCCAACACTAACACTCATGACAAACCATGCTATGTGTGCATATATCTGTTTGCACTTTGCCAGCATGTTTGTGTGAACACTCATAGTGTAAACACAGTGTAACATTTACTTTTTTTATGTTTATGTCTGCTGGAATGATTGAAGCTTAAGACTGAGTAAAAAAAAAAGGAGGAAAATGAAAAAAATGCAAAGGAATCAGAGCTGAGGAACAGGAGAATGATGATGCAATGATATTGCAGCAGCAAAGGCAAAATGATCTGCTAAAAATACACCAGAGGGATCTAAATATTTTCATAAACAGATGGAGGTCGGAGCCCAAATGGAAGAAAAAAATGCAAGTAAAGGAAATTGTATTTGACAACCATAAGGGTCTTATAGTTCTTCTGTGTCTTTTATCCCAAAAGGGTTTTTTACAGATGCTTACAGTTGGGCAAAGAGAAGTCTGATCCCACAATGCTTTACTCACATGAGTAACCCTAATTTATGTTTGTAGACTCAAAGGGGCCAATGGAACTGCCTTGTGAACAATACCTTGTATGAGTTTTTTTAAAGGAGGCATCTGGCAGTGCTTTATAGTGAAGACTGCAGAGCAGTTTCCATGCTAAACCTCTTTTTTATTCATTCTCATAATTATTTTTTTTTTCTATTTTGGAGCATTTACATTTTCAGCTGAAGTTTTCCAAATGTAGTCCATGCCTGAATCTGAATTTTATTGGGATACATAAGGAAGAACAGCTTCAGCCTGGCTAGAAAAATGTGTTTTCCCTTAAGAAGGTCCAAGCTTCTTCCTGTCTCTTTCTTGCCTCTTTATCTAAAAGATGAGAAAGGGCTAAAATTTCATTTGCTGCATTGTCCTACAGTGAGTCAGGAATTGTGAGATTTGGTGAGGTTTCAAAATAAAAACCATCTTAGAAATGATTAAAATATGTAGGTACCTGAAATCCTGAATATATTGTGCAAGGATGAAATTCAGCTGCTTGAGAAAGGGTACTGGAGAGCTGTATGGCATGTGCTCCTTTGAAGCCAGATGTCCATGCTCAAGACTTGCTTTCATCTTGCACAAGTTCATGTGAGTGGGAACCTGACTTTCTGACTGTGAAAGCAAAATCAGGTGTAATACCAGCTGTATAATTTCCCTGTGGCCCTGATGGACCGACCACCGTGGCTTGGTATAGATCTTAGTCAGGATTAAGAAGCATCAGCATGAACCCTTCTCCTGGCTGGAAGTTGCTATCTCCCTACTGGAACCTAAAGCAAACACTGAGAGGTACCCAGTTAAGGAACCTTAGCTTTTGAGCTGCTGCAGCTCATCTAGCCAGCAAGGATGAAACCTTGTGAACCCACAACAAGATGCATTCTAATTGGGAACAAATGCAAGCACATCTGAAAGCTGCTGCACAAATATCTTCTTCTGGACAAAGCAAACTAGCTCCCTTTCATGAAGTAAAAAAATTTATTTGGGTTATTTTTTTGGTTTGTTTTATTACCAGCTCTCAGGTTTGTCTAATAATCAGCCCAGAAAAATCAGGGTAAAATGTTGTTTCAAGATGTTAAAAAACCCCACACCAAACAAGCTGAAATGACATATTGTGAACTTGGCTTTAAAGTTCCACATTTCACACTCTTCTTTCTAAACAAACATCTGTCCAAACCAACAGATTTCTAGGAAGATGTATTTCTTTCAAACAAGATTTTTCAACAGGAAAATTTATTGTTGGAAAAAAAGTGTGTCTTGATTACTTCTTCAGACTACCAAGAGTGACCATCTCATGAAGCATTAGGAAGGCTAGGCTATCCTATGCTGCCATTCATATGGATGTCTCCAGACAGCTCAGCAAATGTGGTATTGCACAGTTAAAACTTTGCTTTGTACGTTGTGCAATTCTTCCTTGGTACATTTTCTGAGTGTCCTAAGATACAGGAGCTGCACCAGAAGATGCACCAAGGCCCCTTCCTATATAAATGACTATCATTCTAAGCATGGCATACCATATGCAACACATAGTAAACCCATCAAACTCCCTTTATCCTATTGTAATTTAACTGTATTTATGATTATGAGAAGTAAGCACCTGTAATTATACACCTTAAGATGAAGTTGAGATTGTCAGATATGAGGCTTGAGGGCTGATTACAAGACACTTGTGTTAAAAGGACCTCAAGCACTGTATGGTGCTCTATGAAGGTACTGGAGGAACTGCTGTTTCTTTTGCAACTTCAGGTGTTGTCTAGTGCCAGACTGCACATTTCTGTGTGGCTGCTCTGGGAATAGGAGATCCAAACAGTCTAACTTTTTTTTTTTAAATTATTTTTTCTTTCAAAAACATTTCATTGCAGAAATAAAAACTGTTTGCAACCTATAAACAGTCATTTCTGTCCAAATCAGGAGAGTTTTTTTTCCACAGCTCTGGACAGTGACAGGAATGGTCAGACCTCCTGTGTTACTCAAACCAAATGTTTCTGAGCCTCTGCTTGATATTTTTACTGCTGTGCAACTGAAAATATTTTTTTCTTCCCCTGTTCTACATTCTGGATGTCTTTTCTCCATCCACTGATAGGCATCATGTTGTTGATGTAACTTCAGGCATAACAAACAGCAAAACACAGCAGAAATGGGTTGGTGATGCTCTAAAGTTTTGTGTTGGGAAAACCCTGGGTTCCTACAGACAGCTCCTCTCCCTTTGCTATATACTGAGGTAAACTCCCAGCCTGGGCTTGGCTCACCCTGCCTTGTGAAGAGTCACTGCTGATGTTGATTTATTTAGCGGTTGAGTGGTAGGTTTTGGAAGAGGCAAGAGGAAGCTCTCCCTTCCTGTTCACACACAGCTGTTCTCCTCTGAGACCCATCTGGATTCACTGGAGGACCACTGGCCTCTTTGCCAGAGTGCTATTGCAGGCAGTGTTTACAGCTGTCCCGCACAGACAACCAGTGTGTGGTCCGAATCTATCGATGGAGAAGTGAGACAAGTGCATTCCATGGAATGTATTCTCTCTGCATCTTCCGGAGCTCCACAGACTCCCTGATATCAGCTGTCATGAACCTCTCTGACCTGGATGAGGCAGGATAACAGAGGACTGGTGGAGCAGAGCTACCAGTACACCTCACAGGAGCTGTCATATTGCACACAAGCTGTACCCATTGGGAACAAGCCAACCTTTGTCTTTGGAAGCAACCAGCTCCTGTGGTATTTGAAGTAATATAAAAAAAAAAAAAATCTCTGTCAGAGGGGAAGATGTGTGTGTACATGAATGATCCATCTCTGTGCCTGGAGAGGTACAGTAAGAGTTACATGAGCCTTAGGAGTACACCTTTCTTAAGGAACCTGCCAAGAAAGAAAGGGCTCTGCAAAGTCCATGTCTTTAAAACACATGAACAAAATAAAAGAATATCTGAAGCTTCTGATCTGTGTGGATAAGGAAAGGCTGGAAGCAAGGAATTCACCTGTGGGAGTGCCATGGAGGAGTACTGCCCTCAGTCATCCCAGTGCAGAATGCAGCTCCACCTCTTGGCCTACTTCAGAGGCTACAAATGGGCCTGGTTTCAAAACTCATTGCACACTGAATTAGCCAAACTCTGCTACTTAGAGTGATTAGGAAACATGGAGCTAGTTGCAATGGGTGGATGCCATCCTCATATTATTAGTGGTGGCTTTGCCACACATGTGGATTCAAAACCTTCCAGAAGAGCATCAAAACTTACAAACTCTCCAGGTCAGTGAATCCAGACTCCCATTACAGGAAGCATCTTGCCTCCATAACCTTCTGCAGCAAACCACTTCATGTAATTCTTGCTCTCACCACAGTGGGTAAGCATGCATTTTAAGTCAAGTCATCAAAGTACTCACATTTCCCTGGGGCCTTCTGCCTAATGATGGAAGGTGGACATGTTACAAGGACTGATGTCCTTCTGATTCAGTTTTCACCTTATCCCCATGTGTTTATGCTTTTTGGACCAAGGGGAGGGTTGTATGCTAAAGCCTGAAGAGCTGAGTGAAAGATTCTGGTATCCTGTATTGTTGCAGCATCAGGACCTGGGACAACTGCAAAAGTTCATCACTGCTCTCAAAGTATTTCACTGAGCTTCATCCTACTTTATTTTCTGTAGAGTTCTTTATTGTTGCTCTCAGAGGAGACAAGGGCAGATTTCAGGATAAAATGGATCATTTGTGTAGGTGAGTTCAGGCCTCAGTAACATCAAGTTGCAGTAGAGAAATTTGCTCATCTCTGACTATGTTTATTTTTTGTTTGGTTTAACTCAATTCCATACTGTGCTGAAGGCACCTGAAGCACAATGATGATATGAGTTTATGTTACTCTGTAAGATGGAGCTCAATTCTGGAGCCCTTTTATGAAGCCAGAATGCAGAACTTCACTTCTATCTTTCAGGAGTCTATGCATATGTCTTCTCTGGAGGTTCATCTATCTCCAGTTTAGACCACTCAGTTTCGTACAAATATGTCCCAGTTCTTCTCCGAGTTACACACACTGACTCCACCAGAACCACATGGATGTCAACAACAAGAAGTAAACAAAGAATAATTTAACCCTCTTTGTTTTCCTCATACACTTTTTAATGTATGTAGCAAACGAGAAATCCCAAAACATTAATTCTGTCAATGTTAGACAACATAGTTCATCAAATGGAAAGATGGACATTCTCCAGGATTAATAACAGGGAAAAGTACGGTATTTGATGTGATAAATATTTGGAAGGCAACTTTATTGTCAGGAGTATAAAGACCCACCCCTTACTTGGAAAATCAGGACAAAGCAACAGAATATCTCACTTTAAGAAAAACATCAAGGAGAAAAGAGGAAGTTATCCAAGAACTGGGGAAAATTGACCAGGGCCTGTAGGGATTTTAAACTGCAAGACTGTTTGTTGTTTGAACTGAGTCACACCGATGCAACAGAGTATTTGTCCTTGGCAGCAGAACTGTTAGAATGGAGAGTTAATGGTCCCTTGTGTCAACCCACTGAATCCAGGTCATCATGTCTTAATTAAAGTGTACATGCTATGAAATACCATTGAACGTCAATACAGTTCCTTAGTGTATAGAATACTGTTTATTTATGGGGTTTGGCAATCACTTCTGGAAAATTAAAAAAACTATTAAAATAAAAAGATTGCCCATTAACAGGAGAAAAAACAATGTCCTGCCCTAGATTTTCTTCTCATCTGGTTTTGGTGAGTTTCCTGTCTATGGGTCATCTTTTCACATCTTAAAGAGGTTTTTCTCTACCCTAGCCAGGAGCAGTTCAGTCTTACTTGAATGATGATGTAGGCAGAGGCAAGGTAAAAGTTTGATTTAGCATAAGCTCCCTGTGATGGGGCAAGTATGCAGCATGAAGTATGCAAGTATTTTCAGAAGCTTCTCTATTGAAATCTCAGACATATCGCCCATCAAGTGTCTGAAATCTCACATGCTCTTCCCTCCTCTGCCATTCTAAGTCCAGAAGAACTCTGCACTGGGTATCTGCCCAGACCTGCAGCAGAATTCCAGCCAAAACTGGAAATTCATTACACTCAAAATTATTCCCTGAAGTTTGTTTCACAAGGGATGGACAAAGCAACAACTGCACTAAATGTATATGTTAAAATATTACATACATCTATGGAATAGCTACTCTAGTGATCCATCCAAGAAAAACAGCAGAGCAAGTCAGATTGGTAAAGATGGGATAGATAGAGAAAGTGCCAAACTAAACAAGGTTTGATTATGGCTACACACTGTCCTCTGCCTCTAATTTTCTCTTGCAGGGAATTTCCTAGAAGAAGGCCAGTATAAATGGTCCTGCCTAGCTTGAGAGTTCTCTAAAATTAACCCTTTCTAGGACTATGGGTTTGTGTTCACAATTGGCTTTCAAAGATATAAGTTTGCACGTCAGCAAACATCTGATGATGTTTTTGGAAAAAAAAAAAAACAACCCACAAACCCCAGTGATTTTGTTTTTTCTTTGGGGAAAAATTGCAATCAACAGAAAGGCATTTTTACCTGCCCTATTGATGTTCTGAACTTGAGATATTTAAAACCAAAATGAGCTAACCCTATAGAACACAAAAGTTACTGCAATGACCACAGAATTGTGTTCCTTCTCTGGATCCCTATCACAATAACCCTAGATGGAGATAGCAGCACAGAGGGTCTCGTGTATTATGTTCCTAGAAGATCTAGGGAAAAACCAGGTACCTTGCCTTATCATCAAAGTGAGTAATTTATAAAAATGTTACCATGTGGCTTTATTTGAAACAGTTTCATTTGTGCTCCAGTGCTAAAGCAAGCAATTGCCATGGCAATGTAAAGAAAAGGCCTTTGTGTACTGTACCCTGTTAGAATAGCTATACTTACAACTCCTTGCAATGTGCATTCAAAAGTGGGCTGTCTAGGTCACAGCAAAAGAAAACACCTTCTGGGACCCCTGCAACATTATAGTAGCTTACATGTTCAGAGATAATCTGTGGTCTGTCTTCAGAACAAGCTTAAACTTGCACTGGAGAAGAAGGTAGCCAGTTAATAAATGGTACACAGTCTATCTTCCCTCTGCATCTGGCCACCAAATTACATAAAAATGTCCTCTGCTCTGTCTCCTAAAGGTCTCTTTTCCTAACAGTTTGAACTGGAATCATGAGAATAGTGGAAGGGCAGGCTCAGGAATGATTCATTAACTGCAAAACAGGGGAAAATTCATACCAAATGTTCCTTGTAACTGCCCAGCTGCTTCCAACAGCCTTTCTTGTGTCCTATAACTGAGGGGTCAAACCTGATGTTAAACTTTCACATGAGGTCTATACACATAAGCATGGAGACCATGTGCCGGTAAGATGCTTTCCACAAGCATATAAAGTCTGCTGTGCATTGCTTTAGTAGCCAGCTGCTGTAGTTACCAGGTCTCCTGGGGAAAGTAAGAATAGCCATGCAAGGTCAGGCAAGTATCCATGTAGGCAGGTAACTAGAACATGCTGAGGGAAGAGTACAAAACCATGACAAATGTTCAATGATATAACCCAAAGAAACTCTGCAAGCTCCAGAAATCCCCAGCTTAGGGAAAGCATTACAGATTCACACCTGGGAATTCCCATGCTAAATGGTGGATTTAGTGCATGAAGTAAGCTGCAGAGCTATTAATGACTTTTAGATGCTCAGCTCTCAATGTCTTTAAATTGTGGCCAGGAGAACTGTATCTCAATGCTAGGCATTAGCAATGCAAAGTCAGCTGAAGAGAACTATGAAAGAATCAGAGTGCCTAACACCTATGCCTGCTTTCCAATAGTTTATAGAGCAGGGTGATCCTCATTAGAAGAAGGGCAAAATCATAAACCTCATTTCTGAGCCCATTCTAAAAAAAATTGTGATGGGGGGTAGCTCCACAGCACACACAATACTTAACACCCCAACCCCTCTGAGTGCAACAACACTGGAACTTCTGACACGTCTTCAGAGATGGAGCTGCTAATAGAGACCTTATGCAACACTGTATTTTTTTTATGTAAAAATCCATAAAATTATTAAAAGCTTCTGCAGAATCAAAGAAAACTTAAAATGAGAAGGGCCAACAGTTTTTTGGATCAAGCAGCATTGTCAGCTCCGATCTTGTTGCCAGTCTTGCCTGCTTCTCTGCTTGCTCTATTAATTTGTTCGGGCTAGTTTGAAATGAGTCAGTGATGGTGCTTCCCTCAAGCTAACTCTGTGGCTTCATAGCTCTTTCTGTAGGAAACGTCATCCTCATGTTTGGCCTGCCTTTTATTTAATAGTTAACTTAAACCTGTGCCACTCCATTTTTCTGGCTCTCATTGAGCACATCAAAAATCCCACCCTCTCTTTTCTAATGTCTCCAAGTAGCTTCTGTGTTTTTATTACCTTTTTCCATCACTTAGGACATTTCTAAACAGAGACATCTGAACAGCATTACTCCCAGTTCAAGTGGTTTGGGCACATGGAAGTTCTATTCCAGAAACCATGTTACCTGCGTTGCTGAAGCAGAGTTTAGGGTAAGAAGCCAAGCTAGGAGGCAGGATATGGTTTAGTTTGAAAGCAATACTGTGTTAATGCACATATACAGCTTTAGAAATGTAGCAGGGCTGTTACAGTGACATCTAAGGTTCCCTTAGACATTCCTGCTCTTTCCACCCTGTAATTTTATATAGTGAGCCAGTAAAATAAACGAGCAGCAGACATAGCAATCTGCCTGGAAGTACAGTGATCCTAGTATTGAGGAGCTGGACCCAGCTATGGGTCTTGCTTACAGACTGGTCTTCAACTTCTTTGGACTCATCAGCTATCCTGATTTCATACCTGCTGAAAACACTACTATTTTAAGAAAATATTATTTGTAGAACTCTTACAGCTAGTCCACAAGTTGGAAGTGTAGCTCATAGAGGTAACTCATCATATAGCCACTCAGCCTGTTTTCTTCTTGATTGCTTCCTTTTGTGCTGAAGACTTCACAGGGTATTAGGCTGTCAATTAAAAATACTGCAGCAGCTTTATTAGGTCTGCATGCCATCTTGTTCTACCCATATTATTTACTTATGCTAATTGGTCAGGTATTAAAGAACAAACACAGCAATTAATTAGTGGTCTGACAAGAATTATAAAGAAATAAAAGATCTTTCATGGGCGTCAGATTTGAGTCACTTGCAAAGGCTTACAGAGTGAAAAAATGAAGAGGGATGAATCATAGTCAAAAGAAACATTCCCAGCCATGCAGTGTGGTGTCCAGATGTGTGGGTATTGACTACACTTAGCTCAGGTCACAGTCAAGTATGCTTTGTAAGGTCTTGGTTTGATAGGGAGCAGTGAGCCATAGAAAGATCATGCTATTCATGGAAGCAGGATTGGTATGGTGAGCTCAGGTGTTCTTTCAGGTTGTCTTGGGAAGTGGAAAACCACCTTGCCTTTGAGGCAGGGCACACATCAAGAACAGCAAGAGTTGCAACAAGGCTTTATGTCTCCGTTTTCCTTGGATGAATTTGACTTTATTCTCTTGGCACTATTAACTTGCTTCCCTCTTGTATAATTGAGTGAGGCCTTATATATTATTCTAGTTTTGTTCTTCATGCCAATAAGCTTTTCAGAATAAGGCAATTTTATTTCCATAGTGTGAGGAGCAGAAATTGCAGTTGCATAGCTATCTCTTTTCTTTGTAACAAAGGCCATTTTATCTCTAAGGTGTGAGTCAACAATTAATCATAACTGGACAGCTGGAGACATTATCCACAGGAAATATCTCCCACTGGAAAGACTGAAAAAACATTGTCCCATTGATAGAAGAGGTGGCAGCATGGCTGGGAGAGTGGCTCATGTCTTTTGTTCCTTTCAGTGTCATACCATGCTTCACATGATCCTTAGTGAAGTATCAGACAAAAAATTTCTCTATCCTGACACTGTATGTTACCACTTTGGATCACCATTGAGTTAGGTCTACTGGTTTTACTGTCTATTTGTAAATGAAGATCATTGGATGACCTAAGATCATACAGGTGTCCTATTTGAATTTGATTAACAGAACAGCATTAGGTTCATTTTTGGGCCATGACAACCATAGCTCTCATGGGATCCCATGTGGTCCCCAATGGCTGGAGGCTAGAAGAGTAGAGGGAGAAGAATGATTCTTCTTCTGTTCCAATATACTTCCCTAGACATCCACTTCTGAATATTATCAGAGACAACATAGCCAAACAGACCACTACTCTGCCCAGCATGATATTCTTCTGGACATAGCTCCTCTCCTGTCCCACTGCACAATCCTCAGCCTATGTGTGCATTGCCATCTGGAACTCTATAGGTTCTCATCCTTCAAGGACTTCTGACTTAAATAGGAATATTAATCACATGAGTATCAAGCTTTCATATAATGATAGGGAAAGAGAAAGATCTTTATCCCAGAGAAGGTTGCAAGGACAACAATGTTCTTTGGGGCACTTCTACACTGATCAGTGGCACCTGGTAATGAATAATGAAAATAAAGGAATCTGGATTCAGAAATAGATGCAAAATCTTGGATGGACTTTTACTGAAAAACTGGATTTAAACTTTTGGAAGTGACTGTGTGCTAATAAGGCTGTTTACAGAAAGACAAGATTTCTGCAGTGCTGGATGCCATGTAGATGTCACATCTGGTTGGCCTAGTCAAAATATCCCTGTTCTTCACTTCTTTGTACAATGTAAGCTTCATCTCAAGCTGTCTTTCAGGAGAACCAAAACCATCCAAAGTCTATGACAGTTTTATGTTTATGGTCCTCTGCCTTTGATCACCATGTGGTGAAGGGATTTCCCTTCCACAGTTGTTGGGCCACAGAAGGACTGTTAAGATCCATTCTATTATGAAAACTTGGAAAATGTTACTGAGGGAAAGCAGACAAGTAAAAACTTGCACTGAATATGCAAGCATCCGTTTCTTTATGCAAAACCTTTACAGTCACCAGCCAAAGCCTGCAGCTCAATACATTAACAGCTCGGAGGTTATTTTAGGTGATCCAAAATGGTCCTTCTTGGCTTTGTAATCCATGACTCCACCATAGAAAGATTTCATACCAAAAAAAAAAGCCCTCTGGTAACTAATCCAGGCAGATAATGAGTCACTTCTGAGATAACCAATGATGCCCAGGAGAAACCAAAATTTCAAGTAGAGGCTTCTGATGGCTACGGAGAGCAGGAGACAAAGTTGAATGGTGAAAAATTACACAGTAATATGCATACATATCTATGAAATGAACAAGTTGTTTCAAACTTTAGGATGTTACATTTTTTGGCTGCTCCAGCTCAGAGTCTGCAAAACCTCTGCTAAGTATTTGAGCACATTGCTGTCGCTCTAAAGCAAAGCAATGAAGAGCACCGGAGGAATCTGGCATATACATTGCCGGACCAGAGCACAGTGCAAACATCACTGGATATGTAACCCAGCAATGACCTGCTAAACAGCTGAGAAGAGTAACAGATCTGATACTCACCCAGGGAAAGGTTGCTAGCCCCATCTGTTGCTACTGTTGCTGCTACTGCTATTTTTTCATCATCCCTTCTTTACAGGGTGTTCTTCAGCCAGACATTATGTCCTAGAGAACAGCATGGCATCCTCAAGGCTGCCAAAGAGATGGCAGTGAGTGCATCAAAGAGAAGTCTGAAGGGCCCCTTCCTTTTGCACTGCTGCATATACTGTTTGGGGAGACACCACTTGAGCAGCTAAAAAACAACAAAAAGACTAATCACAGAACTAAAGCACTTTTCTACTCAGAAGAGGACAAAGAGAAGATGTCTCAGATGCTTGAGGGTTTGTCTGAGGATGGTGTGAGTCAAGCAAGGTTTTCAGTATCATGGCAGAGAATTAGATCCTTCAGTGCAGGCATTCTCAGTTCATCCCAAGAGAAGCATGTAGCTTGCATTGTGGGAGAGAGACACAGGCTTTCTGCATGACCTGTTTGAGATGGATGCAAGAAGCAGGAAGAACAGCAAGAATGACCAGTACTGGAATTTAGCTGGAACACCAAAGTTAATTTTCTTACCATTGTGAAAAACAGCAAGGAAAGTATGAAATGATCAGGGGAGAAATGAGGTTTATGAAGGTCTCTTCCAAAAAGGCAAAATAGCTCTCTTTATGCTGGGCCAAAAAACCCCAAATCTGCCTGAGGAAGACAATCTACAGAATCATATGTAATTTCTTGATGGCCCTGGATCCAGTCATTAAATAGGTTTGACATTGTTAGTATATAAAGGCTGGTGTTTTTGCAGCTTGTAGTGGCATGGCTGGGAGCCATATATAGAATTATATAGACAGGATGAAATGTTTCCAAGGGAAAACATGCACAATGAGAATGTGCTCTGTTCTTCCCTAAAACAACAGGCACTGTTGCCAAGCTATGCTCAGTCAAGCTGCTGTACGTACCAGGAAACAGGCTTAGTTCCAATTTAAAGCTATAAAACAAGACAGATAAAAGGGGTTGAAATAAAAATAAAGGGAAAGTGGAAACCTTTTCCTCGTTTATATTCCTCTCTAGACATGGCTAGCATTTGAAAGCATTTACAAGATGCTTCTATTACTATTTGCACCGTGGGATCCATGAGCTTGCACCATGCCGAGCTCTAGGTCATGGCTTCACGCCTGTTTCCTACAGCTCAGTAGATGACCACTCATTCCACATGGCTGCATAGGACTTTGCAGGTGGTTCAAGGCAGCACCCCATAGCTAATACCCAGAGCCTACCTAAATTGAAATGATAATTGACTCCCTTAAAGCAGACCTGTTTATTCCATGAGCTTTCAAGGAGTTTTGAAAGGAAAAGTGAAGATGACCTCTCTTTCCCATGCTTTACTTTCCTCATTAACCATTGGGTTTGATTATTTCATCCCAGAGCGCTGTATGGGTAGAAGAGACACTAAGTGCACAACTCTCTCATTGTTACAGGTTACTAACACATCATAATAAATATTGCTCTGTCTTCACTTCCCCCAGCCTTGGTTGAAATCCAGGATGAAGTGAAGGGAGGCACACATTGCACACAGACATTCACTCAGTTCTCTTCATAGTCCTTCAGAGCTTAAGCATGACATAAAGGAATTATTTGCTATCAACCATGACAGGTTCAGGACACTTAAGCTGTCTTGGTATAGTTAGTGATGCCTTTAACGATGGGGAGAGAGAATGGAAGAGGAAGATGAACATTTCTCTATTTTTCTGCCCTCTGAATAAAAATTTCCATTTGTAAACACCAAAATGATACAGTTTAGCAACATCAAATTATTATGCTAAACATTATATATATCAATGTAAGTATTGAATAAAAAGTATAAAAACACAGGGCACCCTCTGCCCAAATATAAATGTAAGCTGGACAAATCCAAATTGGGACAGAATGACTTGAGAAACTTGGAACAAAGTAAGCCTTTCTTGCTGTTGTAGCAGCCTGACGTTTTTCAGTCACAAATTTACTCAGCGTCACATGTTCCCAAGAAACATTTTGCCTCGAAATGTCCCTTTCCAATGGAAAACAGCTTCTGTCACATTCTGTTTTCAGCCAGCTTTCAATGTGGCCAGCAATGCCCCATGGGGTTCCTCTGGGGAAAGCTCAGTGTATTTGCTTGGGAGTACAGCATCCCCTCAAAAGATGGTGCTACAGATTAAGAATAGACAGCATGGGACCCAACATCTCTGCTTCAAAAAAGAGGAGGCTGATATTTTTTAATTTATTTTTTTTTTTTTTTCTGGAGTTGTTTCAGTACAGTGCCAGGGTATTCTGAGAACTTTTGCCAGCACTGTTCCCCAAAACCTGAAGTGCATGCACACATGGGCTGATACTGAGGTCTGACATCTCAAGAACTGGTGCAACCATCACAAGAACCATGAAATAAAGCTTTGGAGGGAAGTAAATAAAAGAGGTTTCTTGAGCAGTGGAATTGGAAAACTCAAGGACAATGAAGCCTTAGTAAAGGACACTACTTGAATTGTGTTTTGTTTAAGGAAGTGTACATCTGTGTTGGTCTGATCTGTGTTTGGGACTTTCTTGAAGTTCCAACTCACACAGATTTTCTGTTGTCTAATAAGGGTTCTGCTCCCTTACAGCCTATTTTAAGGGACGATGAAGAACAGAGTCTTGATATTGTTCTATAGAAAGTCATAAAGATTTAGACTCCTCCCTTCCTTGTTCCTCTCCACCATGGTACCCAGTTCTCCGGAGATGGAGGATAGAAAGACTGATATTACACATCTTCTTTGTTTGACACAAGCTCCCTGAAGATACATAAAGGGTCAGGATGTGCAGAGTGAGAGAAGCCAGTGGAGGGAGGCAAATATGAGACTACATCAACAGTAGAAGCAGAAGATAGTCTAAACCCTGTGACTATCTTTGCAGTAGTAAATGATGGGGGGAGATAAGGCCTGCCACCTCTTCCCAGAAGAGTTTCCTCCACTTCATGTCAAGTACATGGGAGGTGAAGAGAGTTAGGGTAGCTGCTCCAGAAGCTGAAGGCATTTTCAAGAGCCTCAAAACCTTTCAATTTTTTCACCTTGGAAGCAGAGGAGAGGAGGTGACCCAGGTGCTTGGTCCAAGCCTTCCAGCTTGGAACAACCAAGGTGGCCCCAGATGCCTGTTCTGCAAGTGGGGGTAAATTGGCAAGAATCCATTCCAAATCTGGAGCAAATGGCCCTACTGTAGTGAGCCCTGTGATGTGACCTCTCTGAGGTTATGCCAATGGTGGTTGGAAAGTGATAGGAAACACATAGGAGGAGGTGCAAAGCTGTGGGATCATGTATGCTGACAGTGCAGACTGAGAGGTGAGCACAGCAAAAGACTAATTCTCAGGAGCTGCTATAGGCTTGGATCTGGGTTATTACAAAGATACGATTAACATTCTGAAAATAAGAAATGCATAAGCCTGAATTACTTGCACCTGTGCTCTGCTCCATAGAAAGTGCTATGGTACTCCTTTAACAGGCTTGTGAACCCTTTTCTTCTGCTCACCACCTCTCATTTTTTAAGCTACTGGAAGTAAGCCAATGGAGGAGAGCTGAGGAGTTGTTTTCTGGGACAGATGTGTACCTGTTTTTACTTTGTTAATTTTGCTGTGTAAAGTCCCAGGTTGTGTGTGTAAATACAGTAGCACTGTGGAGAAGAACCAAGTATAGGCAGGTGAGACAAAAGATTGGAGGTGTGAAGCTGAAGTTTTCTTCCTGAGAGTTTGGCTTGTAGTCTGATGTCATCATGAATTTGTTTGAGTTTGATGAGTTTGTTAATCACAAATTCTTCATCTATAATCTGCCCCTCCCAAAAATGCCCTCAGAGCCCCAAATCTGCCTACTGTTGCAAAATCAGAGCTTGCTGTGATACCAAGAGACTACAGAAACAGATGCGAGCCCGGTATGAGGGAAAGGTGAGTGACAGGCTTTCACTGAGTGACTGAATCAGCAAAAAAAAGAAAGAAAGAAGGGCTTTAAGAAAATGCAACCAGTAATTAATTGGGCTTGCCTGAGGCTAACATGGAGGCCCAGTGCTCAGGAGAGATAAAAGAGGATTAGGTACTTCACTTATAAGAACAGCATCCATCAGCTCGAGCAGATAAGATAATGGTTACAAGGTCGGTCAAGCCTTGTGCCTCCTGCACTAGTGTTTCTGACTGACACCGTCAGTCAATTCCACACACCCAAAGCAGTGGCAGTCAGTGAGGTAGTCAGGTCCCTGGAAAACAGACTTATCACTGCAGCTGGAGGCCAGAAACTGGGAGGTGAGTCTATTTCAGCAGGGAAATCACTGACATCAGGGGTACAGGACTGATCCTGCCTCCATCCTTGCACAGATCAGAGGAGCTAAGAGTCTGGGAGAAGCAGTGGTTTTCTCCTTCCAGTATTATTATGTAGCAAGACAATCCCACAACTTGGACAAAGGTGAATGTGCGTTTATTTTTTCCATGGCATACAGGTTAACTGTAGAACTCTGTCATGAGATGTATCTACAAAAAAAAAATAATTTAACAAGGTTGAAGGGAAAATGAAAGCTTTCTGCTTTTTCTGTTGAATACAAACTTTTTCACAAATTACTGGAATGAATGATTGTGATTTTTAAAGGGTTATTTTACCTGGTGCTACTTAGTGCAGGACAATTTTGATTATTAAAGATTCATAGATTCATAGATATTAGGGGTTGGAAGGGACCTAGAAGATCATCTAGTCCAAACCCCCTGCCTGATCAAAAGGCTTAACTTAGAATCAGGGCTTATTTCATTCCATGAGGGTGGCTTTAACATTTCATTTGTTCCTGGGACTCTACTGGTGCTTCTGACTGTTTGGACCACATAATGGCATAGATAAATCTTGGATGCTGCCCTTATCTGTGATTCTATGAAATAATCTGGCCTATCTTGCTAGAGAAGTCTGAACTGTATCTTCCAGTGTTATGTGACATCAGGAGTCCCTCTCCAGGGAGCTTCTACCGTTTACCTGGCTCTCTATCCCCAGGACACATCACTGGAGGGAATTTTTCACCCCACTGACAAAACCTTTCCTAGATGTCATGGTGCTTACTGACTGCTTAGAAACCTGAACATGCTTTGCCCTCTGAATCAATTTTTAGAAGTGGCTTGATGCCATTTGCCCTCCCATGAGCCTTCCAAAAAAAGATTCCTTCCAAGCTGGGCAGCACTTGCCCCCTTTGTCCAGCAATTTTTTATTTTTAATTTTTTTTGAGGACACAAAAGCTCTCCATCCATATTCCCAGAGCTATATATACTTAGTGTGCCTTGTTCTCATATTAGGGCTTGCAAAGAAGGAAAACATCTTGCTGTACTGGATCAAGCATTTTGCAGCATCGTGCCCTGGCTCCCAAGACAGTTTGTCTTACTGTCCAGCTGCCTCTGCATGTGGGCTCAATTGCATCAGCCCCTACTCCTGCTCACTAGTCTGTGGGCCAAACACTGTCCTTACTTGGATTCAGGGACAATCTTAGTTGCAAAGGTAAAAACAAAGTTAGAACTGAGCCTCATCTTTCATCCTCCTTCCCTCTCTGGAGAGGCAGAATTTTTATGAGACTTTCCTTAGCTTGGTGTTTTCTGTCTGTAAAAAGCTGTCCACTTTCTCAGATGGTCAACCCAGGACTGTTTACATTAGTGTGGCCGTACCAATGCTTCTCTGCTGCCTAGAAAAGTTAATTTTGTGTGTGCAAAAACCCACCAGTTTAAAAAAAAATACATGCCCCAAAATGCTGGTACTAAGAGGTCACAAAATACTGCTGAGTATTGTGAGATTTGGAACCCTATTTCAGCAAATTGCTCCTGGAGGCAGGTGTTGAATCAAAATTTTTTAAATTGAAAACATGCATAGCTTCAGAGGAAACATTTAGAGAAAAAAAAAAACTCCTTGTAAACTCGCTCTGTCAAATGCATTACTTTTAGAAGTCATATAGTTATTCTGAAGACCCGAAGAATTAACAGTGAAATAATTTTGGTGTCAGATCTATCTCCTTAGTTAGAATTTACTAGCATTGCATAAGATTCCTGTAACAAGGTAACCAGATATAAATTGCCTGCTAAAAATAGCTGTACTGTGTTAGTCAATCCCTAATTAACTCACTTCAGCTGTCTTCAAAGATGCTATTTAAATCCATCCATCTTCTGGAGGCATGGAGGGTACTGATACACAGACAGAGATGCATGTCAGCTCATGATAGTTTGTGTTAATTACTGGGTGATACGTGTATTTGAACATAATTCTGGGAATGATGGAAATCAGCCTAAAGGGAAGAGTTTGACATCAGGCTTGTCCTGTGATTATTAAGAAGAAAAGATAAACAGATACTGAAGGGAAATGGTTGAGTGGCCTGCAAGTTCTGGTCTTTGCAATGGCAGTAAATAGGCAGAAAGAGGAATACTGTGTGTCTTATGGGAGCTAGATTGCGTTGCAAGGAGAGCTTTGTTCAAGTAAACTGTATTCTATTCCAGGCAAGTGAAACATCCCCTAGACACAGAAAGTAAAGAAAACCATTTCCGTATGGATTTATTCCCAGTATCTCCACTGTCATTCCCTACCACACAAAAACAAAAGCTCTCCTGTATGACCACTTGCCATGTTCCTACATTCCTTATCCCCTTCATCATGCCCTCTCCTGTTCCTAGATCTTGGTAAGTGGTCACCTACCCATAGCTTCTTCCACATTCTAGACTGTCTGGCCAAGCACAATAGATAATCAGTGAGATCACACTGTAGTTTTTCCCTTGGCAAGAGAGCATTAGTTGATCTCTAGCTCCTTTAATATGCCATTGTTTATTGAGAAAAATAATGTCTTTGAATTATACTTCACAGGTTGAAGTCTCTTGATTCAATAAGATGTCTCACAAGGAAGCATAGGCTGGAAGACAGTAATTTTGAGATCATTAGTATTATTTCCATTTAGAAAACATGGATACAAGTATATGGCAAACCTGGGATATGGAAGAAAAAAGTAAACAAAGTAATGACTATGGAAAGTGGCTTGGAACAGTCATTTGAAAAAAAATAAACTTTTTTTTTTTTAAGCTCAGGAGACTAAACCCAGATTTGTTAACAGAAAATATCAAAGCAGTCTAGGGGAAGGGTTTTGCTTGCTTACAAATCATTCTCATGTACAATTGCTACAAGACCAGCTTTTGTTTCAGTTGTCCACACTTCAAAAAGGGCCTTGAGCTGAAAGGGGAATTCAGAAAACAGTCACTGTTTGACTCAAAAAGTGAGATGCAAGAGACATTATGTCTGATTAGGTGATCCATAAAACAGTGAAGCTGACTTTCAAATACCTGTATGAGGACTATATTCCAGAGAGCAAATAGTTGGCTGATACAGGAGAACCAGAACAGAACATGATCTAGAAGCCATGAGACAAACGTAACCCAAAAACTGGTGGGTGTTGGAGCATACAGGGGAAAGAGTTACCTGTCCTTCAACCCAGTTGAATTTGCTTCTGATAGTACAGATTTTGCCACATCCTACATATATGACCTAGAGGCAGAGTTGCTAATAATTCTCCCAAAGTAGGATATTTATTGCTTCATGCACTGTATATTACCTCCTCAGAGTCCTATCATGTCAATAATTCTAGACAGCTTGAGTCTAATCTCTCACGTCAGTTAGTGGATTGGACAGGCAAAGCAAAATGCCAAGGCTTCTTGAAAAAACTCTGCTATGAAACAAAGTCTTTTACTTCAGCATTTTAGGGCTACTAAGCTGTTGACTCAGAAGGCCTTGTTGTGGGTTCAGCACCAAGCCCGTTACATGGTCACCTCTGGCATATTCAGCCAGCACCTTGTGTTCACAGCACAGTTGCCAGCTGTCCTGACTCCTATTTCAAGATGAATTTGACTGTGGCAGCAGGAGTTGGACAAAGTGGCTTTTGGAAGGCTCTGCAGAGTGACTCAGCAGCTCAGCTCTGGTTACGTGACCCAGAATTCACTTGGCACAAAACCTGTCTCTTCTCACTGCTAGGCCACTGCTCTGCTTGTTGCAGCACAGCTCATCCTCACCCTCGTTCACCCTGAACCTTATTCCAGGACTCTGCTTCACCTTTCTTTCTGTAGGCACTAAAGCAGTTCTCAGCTTGGCCAGGGTTTCTCCCTTTCAGCTTCGCCAGGTAGGATGGATGCAGATGAGTTTTGGTCCTGTCTGAAGACAATAGGTGGAAGGTACTTCTCCAGCTCACCGTGCCCTTCCCACTCCATGCTCCTGTTCTGCATCAGACCTTTGGAATTCTTTTCATCTCCAACCCTTACAACTCGACTACTTCTTCCTGTCTGGATCGCAGTTGAAAGCTCCATTTGTTTAATTTGGCTTTTAATTGACCTCATCCAATGCTTGTTGATGTCTCAGCTAATCTGTGTTTCTCCTCTGCTTATCTGGTGCAGTCCTTTGAAGTCCTGAACATGATAAAGTGTCCTATAAGAAAAGAGAACAAAGGATGACTGGGACAAAATTTCCCATCTAGCTCTCACTGCCCAGTCGATGTTTCAGTTGTCCCTCAACCCTGAGGCAAGAAGGAGAAGGAGGCTTTCTAAGAAATATAAAATAATTTATACCAATCCCCACTTAGGATGAGATTTTTTATGACAGTTTCTGCCAAATAATTGCATCAGTCAGCTCTCCATCTTGCAATAAAAGCAAGTAGTACAAACCTGCTCTCTGCAGAGGTATTTCAAAGCCCAAATGCCTCAGCATTTATGAAGTGTTCAGATGCTGTTAGGTAGAATGAGAGAAAATATGTTGCTGCCAGTGCTGTTTGCAATTACTGGGTTTGCCTAGGGCAGATGGTGGAGTTGAATGTGCAAATGCCATTGAAATGGGAGCTGGGGAGAAAAGATGGATGAACATTATGGAAAGCACCTAAGGCTATCTCTTACCTGACATGTTAGCTAAAATATTCCACTTCACCATGACTATGTCTGGAGAGATTAAAATGGGGTTTATTAAGCAACCTTTGCATGCAAGAAGTTTGAGCTAAAAATCTAGGCCAGGTCTGTCTTCTGAGTTGTATTCAGAATTTTCAGTCAGGTAAATGTATTTCTGAGGTAGTGAAACCTGTCTGGGACTTCAAGTCCCACCTATAGTACAGCTGCCACCATCTCAAGTTCTTTGGCTTACTCATAACTCAAGTACTTCTACTGAAGGCAGCACAAACATAACTGGAGAGCTTGTATTTGAAAGAGAGGTTTAAGTACCTTAGACTGCTGCTAGATATTTAAAAACATTGTTTAACAATGTGCCCTTAATAACTGATCTTCACTGAAAGCTAGTGGGGTTTGGGCTCCTAAGTAATACTTTGTGTTCTTGACTTGTATACTTTAAAGCTTCTGATTTTCAAAGTCTGAATGAGCAAGACAAATGCATCCCTAGTGTAATGGATACAGCTCTTATTGATTTCAGCTTTTGGGAGATTATAGTTATGAGTGTTCTGGGCAAACTTTACGAAGAAATAAAAGCCTTTGCAGTGGCACAGTAGGGAGCATTACAAATCAAAGGATATGTTCTGCAAAGCTGTTTGCTCATGAGTCATTGGATGAACAGAGTCCAGGACTCAGAGGAAATAAAAGGGTCTTACTAAAAGCAATATACGTTTGATTGTGTTTGTATATACATGCAAACTCTAGTCATAGCTCCAGAGCCATCACAAGGACTGAAAAAGTCCATGGCAGGAATTAACTTGGTTCTTTCAGATAGAAGCCTGTTATTTTCATTCTGAGACAGTGAACTCCACTGTTCACTGTGCAGCCCAATTCTGAGTTCAAGAGCTTGACATTCTGGGCTATTCATTGTTGATGTTATTTACTCATAAAAATCACTGTCTGAGAATGCAGAGAAATGCTTTAAAATGTGTAATGCAATGAAAGCATAGGAACAAACTCAGATCTGTGCCAGGAAAGGGAAAGATCTCATCCCCAGGTACTCTCCAGATGCACAGAGCTAGTCAGTTATAGATGTAGTTGTAGACATAAGTGTTCTCTTTTCCTTAATCTTACAGTTCCTCATGCAAACTTTTTGACAAAATTACGACATAAAAATCCATTGCCAAAGGGCACAGTGAGAAATGTTTCAGCTGGGAGAAAATGTTCTAAAATCTGGTGAGTCACTTAAAGTCCAGTTAAGGACTTAGAAAAATTAAAAGAACTTTATGGAAAAAAAGCTATGCTAGTCATCTTTGCAGAATTAAGATGGGAATATCCTGAAACAGGTCTGCTCTAAAAAAAACCCTTTTCAAGTTTATTTGCAATGTATTTCCTAGAAGAAAAAAAGAAAAAAGGTGGTATTTTGTCTTCATCCTGCCTTAATGACAGTATCTGGATTGCAGGTAGCTCACCCAAGCGAAAATTAAGCTTGGTAGGAAAAATCAAAACCCCTTGTGTATCTTTATAAATTGATATTTCAGTATCTCTGTTTTGCAACAGCTGAAACAAGCCTATATATTCTAGTAGTGAGTGTGTGTGTTAACATGGCTTCTATTTTATTAGAAGAAGAAAAAAGAAGAAAAAAAAAAAATCATGGCAGTCATTTAGCTGTAATGGCCAAAATATAAAATGTCAGTTTTATTTATGGCAAGTAGCTGGGTAGAAAATATGCCCTGGCGTCATTTGAGTTTTCAAGAACTTTGTTTTTCTTTTTCTCTTACTGCATGAAATAATGTTGTATTCTTAACAAACAAAACAAAACAAAGATGGAGACAGCCCTTCCCAGCAAGAGGGATCATGATCTTCTCCCCAGCCAATCACCTCCTGAGTAAGAGGACCTGCTAAAGATGTAGAGACATGAAAGTCAAACCAGATGCAACAGGGATCTAAACCCATGCTTTCCATCCCCAAGTTCACACGCTAATCACTGGAGAAATGAACACTCTGGAGTTGCTGTTTTCTGCTCTATTTTAAAATAAAAATTCCATGCTGGATCTGAAAACTGTTCTGGTAAAAAAAAAAAAAAAAAAAAGTGTCACTGAAGTCATTCCACCCTTGCCACGTGTGCAGCTGTCGATGAACCCACATTTTCCAACAGTTCCAACAACAAACACTTCCACTGGAAAATTCCTCCCCAGTTCTCAGTGATGAGCATTATTTTATTCCTTCTGAGTCCCCAGAGCAGCTCACAGAGTCGGCAGTACCCCAGAGCCATTCAGTCAGCAGTACCCAGAATGTGGCCAGTAAGATGAGAACCACACTATGGTTCATGAACAGTAGCAACCTGGCTTTGTGCTATTGGTATGTGAGTATAACACTGCTGATACTTCTGACTTACACCTCTAATGAGCTTGCACACAGGCCATTAAATATACCACCTGAACAAGCTTCATAAACAGGTCTGACTTAAGTAGTTATCATTTCTAGTTTTATTTTTTTCCCATATAGCTTCATTCTCCCTCAATTATAATTGATTATCCTGTGATTTACCTTTATATATGATATATCTCTTTCCCTAAGGAAAGATCCTTAAGAGCCCACCATGCTACTGACCACAGACAGATAGAAAGCTGCACTGGCATGCTCCTCTTATCTGGATGTGAAAAGTGACATCAGGTGGAGCTCTGCCTTTTCTTGCATTGGTAAAATGGACAAGCCAGGTTCTGTAAACTTTTTTTTTTTTCCTGTCCAAAAAGAGCTGAGTATGGATTTCTAAAAGCAGACTTAGATCTCTCAGCCAAGCATGTGCTGAAGCCTTGTGTCTTCTATATCCCATGACAGGAGAATTATAAAAAGCTGGTCAATCCCTGATACTTTTTAGCTTCTGCTTCTACTGGCATCCCAGGCTTTGCTTTTCCACTCCAGCAGAATTTTTGGTCAAGTGCCAGAAAACAGATTCTCAGAATCTGGACCTTCACAGTGTGTAGCCCCAGTTTAAACCATTTCCCCCCCATTCTAGATCAGTTAGTTTGGGAGGCTAATGTGACTTTGTTAGGAGAATGGTACAGTGTGTCCTGGATATTTTTGAGTGGGCAAGAGCCTTATTTCCAAAAATATATGTCTTCTGTTAATTAATCTACTGTTAATTACAGTGTTTTCCTCAGAGTGAGAAACCTCATCACCTGCAGCATTTGCCAGAGTTTGTGCACAAGGGCTGGATGTGCCAGGCATTTTCAGCTCCTTTAAAAATGAGGCAGTTTATGGAGTTCAATATCCAGTGCAGCAAAACCACTGGACTCCCCACAGGAGCCATCAGTACACCTGCTAGTGGAGGGGGTAATGAGCTGAAGGTTTCCCAACCTTTTGTATGTAGGTGTCTGTCAGTGGCACTGAGGATAATGGTTCTTGAGGGGGTGTTTCTTTGAGAAGGTAAACAAGCAAACTCCAAAGACCAACAAGGAGGAATGTCATTGCTTTATACACCTAAAATAGATGTCCAGCACAGCACAGCACTGTTGGAGTATCTACCATATGAGCAAGGGTGTCCTTCATGAAAAGTAACACCACACCATTGAAAACAGTTGAAATATGTAAATTTCCCTAAAGGATTATGACTTGACATAGCAAAGAGAGACCTTGCTTGCAGACCTCAGGGGATGGCCTCTATGAGGTCTTAGGAATGTCACAGGCAGAGTGGGTTTTACCTCAGGGGAAAGAGGTGGGCTAGAGAATCTCTTGGCATTTCTTCCACATCTGTTTGCTTCTTTATTAATACAAGACTCCAATCTACTGAATGAAGATCTTACATAATCCAGACCCTGCAAGATGAGTGACACTTTGAGGGTACAAATAAATTGCACATTTTTTACAGTCAAATTGTTTATCTAGGAATGGCCTTAAATCAAGAATAGATAGCATTCTGAAGGTATAGGTATATATAGGTCTATAATAGATCAACACAGTTATGAGCTTGATACAGGATATATTTGGTCAGAACACCACCCAGCAATTCTACAGGCCTGGGGAGGAGTGGCTGGAAAGCTGCCTGGCAGAAAAGGACCTGGGGGTGTTGGTCGATAGCCGGCTGAACATGAGCCAGCAGTGTGCCCAGGTAGCCAAGAAGGCCAACGGCATCCTGGCCTGTATCAGAAACGGTGTGACCAGCAGAAGTAGAGAGGTGATCGTGCCCCTGTACTCGGCACTTGTGAGACCGCACCTTGAGTACTGTGTCCAGTTTTGGCCACCGCAGTACAAGAAGGACATTGAGGTGCTGGAGTGGGTGCAGAGAAGGGCAACGAAGCTGGTGAAAGGGCTGGAAAGCATCTCCCTATGAAGAGCGACTGAGGGAACTGGTTTTGTTTAGTCTAGAGAAGACGATACTGAGAGGAGACCTTATCGCCCTCTACAACTACATAAAAGGAGGTTGTAGCGAGGATGGTGTTGGTCTCTTCCCTCAAATTAGTAATGATAGGATGAGGGGAAATGGCCTCAAGTTGCGTCAGGGGAGGTTTACATTAGATATTAGGAAGAAATTCTTCACTGAGAGGGTAGTTAGCCGCTGGAACAGGCTGCCCAGGGAGGTGGTGGAGTCACCATCCCTGGAGGTGTTTATAGAACAAATAGATGTGGTGCTTGAGGATATGGTGTAGTGGTTAGAGAAATGCTAGGACAAAGGTTGGACTTGATGACCCTGGAGGTCCTTTCCAACCATAATGATTCTGTGATTCTGTGATATGGTCCCTTCCTGTGCATGGTTTAATTTTGGTCTTTGAGTGGATTATTGGCCCAAATCAATTACTTTCTGTTAGTGGGACCATGAAGATGTTGTAGAAGAAAGATACTAGACTAGATGCCTTTACTACCAAGCACAAAACTTTGGCTGGGAAGAAAATGTTCCCCTTACCACTTTCTGTCTCAAAAGCAGGACTCTACATATCACCTTTAAACTGATGGACTGTTGCTGGAACAAAGTAAAGGCATTTCTTTCAAGGCCATGCTTCAGTAATTATCCCAAACAGAACAATCATCTAGCAAAACAAAACAGAAAAACCCAAATGCCTATATTTCAACCGCAGCTGATGCTTAACATTAATGCCTGGAATATTTACAAGAACAGAATTTGTGCTGCAGTCTCCCCAGTTTCTTTTGTTGGTATTGAAGTCACATTTGCCATGCTAAATGACTACCATTTACCATGGTAAATGAGTGAGAGAAGAATTTTTAAGGTCATAAAAATCATGGTTGTACATGTTATGCATGGTGAAAGGTTGAGGAGGAGCCAGCACATTCTCTGATGTCACCCCACCTAAACACCACAGCCAAGCCTTGAGGACTTATTCAAAGTAATTAAAGGCCTATTCTGTGTATCTGTGCGTTGTTTAAGTGCAGATTCTGTGGCAACATATGGGAAAGAATCTTGGTACGTAACATGAGTGACTTTTGTGTCTGTGCATTAAGAGCTATATTTTACCAAACAATACATTATATTGAGTCAGTCTCAAGCAAGTGACGAAGGTACTTAGATTATGAAGATGTCAGTATTTATCCTAATAAGGGACGTGCAAAAAAGAATTTCAGGATTCCTTTTTTGCACACAACTTTGGGAGCATCTTATACCAAATTGCAAAACCTTTGAGTTACATTTTTTTGTCACTCTTGTAGTGTCATCAAGGGTAATGTATTAGCTATTAACTGGTAAGGGAAGACATGCTCCTTAAGAAGTTATTTTGCATATTGTAAAGGACCAGACTCATCCATATCCAAAAGCTGCAGCACAGACCAGGTTAAATAAGTCTTTTGCTTCTGGAGATCAAAACATGTAAAAAATATAATTTTGGTACCCAGAGTAAGGGTCTTTTCTGTTTTTTCAACTGAAGAATTGCCAGTTTTAAGATATTATTCTTCCCCGTAGGTCTTGGTTCAGCAAAATGTTTCAGCATGTTGTTAATTCTAATCACTTAAGTCGTCCTATTCAAGTCAGAGCTTAAACACTTTGCTGAATTTTGTTTGAAGTGGGGAACAAGTGCTTAAATTTTCAAAAGTCTCTGATTGCAATTAGCTATGCCAGAGTAGTTTTTCATCTTATTTCTGTATGTTGTGGATAGTTTGGATTAGAAAAGAAATGGCTGCAACTCTTGTTTTATATACAAAATTCTTCTAACTACACCATGGGAGATTGTAATACAGAGTTTTGTTTCAGAATAGTTTTGTCCTGGATTTTTTTTCCATCTTTCCAAAATAGAAGCTGAAGTTATCTTAAAATCCCAGTCTGTTTTATGAGAGCCTTAGGTCTCAGACTTGCAATTAAGATACTGTGGCTTAACAAGTTACCAAGTATCAGCTAAGCTGAGGTAATTGTCTGGATGCAAACCTTACAGTAAATGCTTAGCCTAAATGCTGAGTCAATATATCCCTGGGCTAATGCAGTATAATGTAATTTAACATTTCAGACCAAGCTAAAATGAACTGCTGTGTGTTTGTTCCCAGGCCAAGAGATGAGATGTAGGCAGTTGCCCCAGCTGACAAGAGACAGGATAACTCACATTGCTGGTCACTTGATGAAGAATCCAGCCCTTTCATGCTACTAGGACTGGGAAACAATTGGTGCTTAGCAGTTCTGCCACATTCTCCTACAGATATTTAAGCATTTACTGATTTAAGGAGATCCAAATTCATCACACATTTGTAGTGACTGAAAGACAATTTGATGGCATACAATAAGCTTATGCCCATTTCTGGAGGATGTGTGTTCATTATGGAAATTGTTATGATGAAAGTAGAAGTAGAAAAGTAGCAGTTTGCCCATCTGTACAAGCTAATTGGATTACCAGGAAAAAAAAAGAAAAAAAAAAAGGAAAAAAAAGAAGAAAAAAAAAAGTAATCAAGGAAAGGTATGGTAGAAATCTATAGAGTTACGAATGTCTTTGAAAGGATAGATAGGGAATGATTTCCAATGGTCTCTTCCCATTCAAGAATCAGAAGAAACTAAGTGGCAGGACAAAGAAAGGAAGAAAATATGCTTTTTCATACATTTGTCAATTCATCTGTGGAACTTCTTGCTGCAGATATCTGTGGCTGTGGAAAGTTTAATTGGGTTCAAAAATCTCTGGACAAAGTCACAGGTGTAAAATCCATCCAAGAGCTTTAACAAGAAATAACACCTTGGCTCAGGAGGTCAACGAGCCACACTTCATTTGGTCTAGAAGTACCTGAAGAATGGACGGAAGTTGCCTCTGTGGGTGACTGACTGCCCATGTTGATTGAAGGGGGCATGGTGTACATTAAATGTGTACATATTTTGACAGGCAATCAGAGAAGTTCTTACCACTCTTACAGTCTTTAGAATACATCAATGTGTATAAAATGTCAGCCTCAGCAGAGAGCGAGGTCCAAGGCTGGGCCACAGGGGTGAACTCATCTGTTGCTTGAAACCAGCAGCATTTTAAGGAAGTGATTCCTTCAAAGCATGGGCAAAGTGCTCTGATGTGGTGCAGGGAGGGGGGATATTCTACCAGGAATTTGGCACGTTCAATGTACAATCATCTCCCAGGCCTCTAGGGTTTGTATTTGATGGGGGTAAGAGGCAGCTGTATGCAGATTCATGAGTAATGAGGTCAGGAACTGAAGCAATTATTGCCAGATACCTTTGCCCGGCAATTTTATTACTGCCATGTAAGCAGTCAGAGGAACTTAATATATTTATCAGGAATCATTAGGTTTGATCTACAGATCATAATAACTGCACACAAGATACTGGAAGTAGCACACTGCACTTCAAAAATTCATTTATTATTCAGAAGACAAGCTGTCCTGTGTGGGTCAATAACAGATATAAAAGGATTCTTTAAATTATTATTTTCTGAAAGAGAAGGAACAGATCTGAAGTCCATGGAAGTCAAAGACATGCTTAATGATGGGAATGTGCTATGTTTTTTAAGACTGTGGGAAGACAGCTGTAGAACAGAGCACAATATTTAAGCATCTTTTCCAATGGTTAAAAGGTTAAAAGTGAGTTTAGCTTGAACCTTGAGGATTTGAGAACTCCAATACAACGGTTGGTGATGAGATGGAGACTGGGATAGGAAATTGCAGAGGTCTTTCCCAATTGGAGCAGCAGACTGAAATAAATGTGATTTCCTTACACAAAGACAGGCATAAAAAAAAATCTGCTTCTGAGTGGATATTCAATGGCTCAAATGGGGAATACACAAGATGGGGAATTAATGTCAAGGCAGCAGTTTCGGGGGGGAGGGTTAAACACCTGATGGAAATGCCAGCTTTGCACTAGGAAAATAGCAAGGACAGTGAAGCTCCAAACTGCCTGCCTGGTAAATCAGGGTATGTCTATAGCTGAAGGCTTGTAGAATGAATTAGACAGGTATCTGTAAGCAGGGATACAGGTAAAGCATGTGCACTTCAATGACCGCCACAGTAACAGTGACCCTGTTACTGCTATGGAGTCATTCCTTCCCAAAGTCTGTTTCTGTCTCTATTGTATTCTTTACAGTGGAGCAATGGGCACTATTGTTTTTAGAAATGTTCTTGCTTGCACCATTCTTAGTCCAGAACTTATGTGTATGTACTAGGAGATGACTCCAAAGATTTATGCAGCTTGTGGCTTGATGACAGGAGAAAGAAAAATAACTGCACAGTGGGAGAAAAGTACCTTTTTTTTTCTCTTTTTGCCAAGTTAATATTTTCAAATTTTATAATCTGAACTTTCTGCCATGTCAGAGGCCTTTTCACAGTATCTGATTAATAAAACACTTTTCCGTTTACTTTTGTTTGTGTAACCTCCCTATTCATGTGATTTGTTGAAGGCAACAGAGGTGACACATTTCAACTATCCTCAGTGACAAGTGCCTGGATATTTATAGTTCCCTTTGAATCACCTCCTATCCTTGGGTGCTATATTTTCAGCTGCATAACCACTGTCTGCTTTCTGCATTCTGCAGCTCCAAATCTCCTGGTGTCCATGAATAATGCAATGTACGTGGATACATTGGTTTTAAGCATCTCGGAGATAACAGTCTGAATCCAGGTTCATAAAATGCTTTACAGAAGTTAGCCTTCTGTTTGCTTATTGTTCCCATAACCTCACCTGAAAAGATCTTCTGTGTCAGTTCTTTTTCTCATCTGAGGGGGTTTCCCTTTGAACTATGGATTTCTCTTCCTCCTTTGAGGACAGTACCAAAAGGTTTCCTCATTACTTTCCACTTGGTTCCTGTCACATACCATTCCCAATAATTAAAATCTGTGATTTTCACTTGGTCAGCAGAAAAATTACCTGTCCCTCCAGAGTCAATGATTTCAGAAGAAACATCACTAGGTCTAATTTTAATCTCTAGTGAATGAGTGCAGGAGGAGAGCAACACAAGCAGCATATTGTTGTGAGCACTTTTTGGTGAAAGCGGAGTTGCAGAGGAAAGCAGGGCAAAGTTACATTTGCTTATGTCAGTTGTTAACAACTAAACCCCTACATGTTTGTAGTTCCTTTGTAATGGAAAATGGGAATGATCATTCCAATTTTTCTTGAAGTCATGGATACCCCAGGATACCCCAAAACTGACCTTGGAGGGACTTGTAGGATGCCAAACCCTGGCTAAATTGTTTTGGGGTGTCCTGGTGTTAAGCTGTGACAGTAACATTCATTTTGACCACTCAACAGTCTGTCTTCCATTCAGAAAGCAAAATAATTGTTAAGTCTCCCATCTATAGGGTTCCATCAGAGAAAAATGAATGGTTATATCATTCAAGAGGCTTAATAAAAATATGTTTTATTTTCTATCCTTTGGGATGCCATAGCAAGATCATCATAAAAGTCCCTAGATCATTCCATTTATGGCTGTGATGGAAAACCTATTAAAAGTTCCCTAGTGATGGTAACATTCATAGGGTTCTCCAGCCTCCTCTCTTCCCTGCTGTCAGTCTCTGGTGATAAGTTCAGGTGAAGCAGGCACATAGAAAAAGTAGTATGACAGCAGGTTTAATTTCAGCTGGGGACTAAGATGAGGCCAAGAACATTAAAGGTGATTTAAGGCAGGTGGAGTTGAACCTGTCATGAGTGTTTCAAAATACTCTGTTATTCTTAATGTATGATTACACTAGTCCCTCCGGATCATCCCTGGATTTATGGTGTTTGCATAAATGTTTGGCTGTAAATTAGAAGATGTTTTTGAGAAGTGCTTCACTAGCTGGAAGCCATAGATTTGCAGTCCTTGCTGAGCCATCAGCCATCCTAGGGGAGATAAGCCAAGAAGAGCTCAACTCTTGGGCTCAGCAGCAGTGATGAAACATTGCAGGACTGTCAGCATTTCTGAAAGACGTGACATCTCTTTAAAAGATTAGTTGTGTTCCTGTACTAAGGGAAGGGACAAGGAAATCAGGAGGCATTTGGTTTCCCAGATATATGTTCTTGTGGCTAAAAGGACAGTACAACTAAAACTAGATGGTATCTGAATTTATATCTTTGGAATTCAGCCTTGCTCTCACCTGCTGTGTGAAGATCTTTTCAAGACGGCACAATTTCAGGTGTGTTGCAGATCCTGCAGGCTGGTGTGGCAGCTGCTGCTGGATGTGATGCTAGTTGAATCTGTCTCTTAGGCTACACAAACTAACTCCTAGCTATGCTGCCCCAATCCTCTGTTGAGCCTCAGGCAGACCTTTGGGTTATTTGTTCAGCTGGGGCAAGTTTTCCTTCTTAATCTTTTCAGCTTGGCAGGAGCACTGCTGAGCACACAAGGAAGCTCATCAGCTGCTGGCTGGATGTTTGGACAAGGGAATAACTCCTGCTGAGGCTGGTGAGCTCCAGTCCTATCTAATTTACATTGTTATTTATTCTGCAGGCATTCCTGTGCTTCCTGAGTACAAGCTGGCTTTTCAGCACATTTACAGCCACACTCCCACAGAGAGCTCGGCAGTGACAGACAACTACACACAGAAGCCACTATCCCTTTGCATCATGGAGGACTAATGCTTGTAGGCCAGCTGTAAAAGGCCACCTCCTTCTGTGGAGAACTAAGGTCCATCTACTTCAGGTTCTGGACCCTTGCATTTTGTTAAGATTGCTGCAGTTTTGAAGTCAGTTTTTCAGGTATATGTCATTCCCAAGCAAATCTCGACACTAGGAAGATATTTGCTCTTCATCCTCCAGATGAAAGTAGCTTTGTTAAAGGCATGTGAATGGCACAACACATAACTAAATGTGACCATTGGGTCACTCAGAAGGTCAAACCTGCATGTCTGCCATGCAAATTAAATTGTAAATGGTGAACAAACTTGCCTGACAAAAGCATGCATAGCATATGAGTGCAGAGCTTACCAGCTCTTACCATCTGGTGGGTGGCAGGAGGTAATCTGTAGGGACTGCCTCCAGAGGGGTACACAGACAAAGTCTCTAGTCTTTAGCCCTGACAATGGACACTTCATCTCTAGGGTTGATGTGACATCTGAGGTTTGATTAAGCTGTAAGAAGTAAAAGCCACTTCTCCATGCTAGAGGTACATATCTGCACCATTGGTAGTGGATCTCACAAAGAAGAGGCAGAAATCCTTCATGGCTTGATCTGTGGGGCCCTTCCATGAGCTTTGTTACCTGGGGCTCAAGGAAAGAGGAGGTGAAAGGAACAGCTGCTTCATTAATCTCACTGGTTCTTCATGACCCTGATACCTGTTTCAGCCAGACCTTGAAAGTGAATGGTATTAGGAATTTGCACCCTACCAGAACTGTGCACATAGTAGTAGGGATTGGACAAATCCCTGCTGACCAGACAAGATGCGTGAATAGTGGTTCCATCAATGACCAGCACTTTGAGAGATACTACTTTAGCTCCTAATCTGTATCCAAAATCTCAGTGAGGCAATCCTTGTTTTCTTCTCTGTGTGGTGAGCTCAATGACTCCCTCCACCTCAAGAGGAGTGTCCTAGAGGTAAAATTAATTTCTAAAAATGTGCTGTGTGGTGCCCATTCTGACTGAGACATTGTCCTGTGGGGATGAGTGGGAAGAAAATATCAATGTCTACTTCCTTAGTCAGAAGTTTGCAACCTGGTGAGTCTGATGGCTGTAACCAAATCCTAGGCTTTATCTTTTCACTGTCACTGCCTCCTCTTGTGCTCTCCCCTGCTCCTGCAAGTCAGAGATTACCTTTGGGTGGCCACAACACCTGGACAGTGGGAGCAGAAACAAAATGTGCCATTCGCTTTGAGAAACACATCAAGTCTGGTGGCATGGAGTCAAACCTTAGAAAGGGGAGAAGGACTTTGATGTCTTTGGCAGCCAACTGCACATCTGAAACATTCACAAGACAATTAAGAACCAGTAAATGAAATATCATTGGATGAACACAGCCCACTGCAAGAGTAAAAATGAACAAAATGTTGTCTTTTGCAACAGCAGCTGCCATTGTGGACTTTCAGCTCCATGCTGATTGCCTGCTGGACTAGATCTGCCTGCCACGTAGTGCTTATGATGGGCACAAGCCTCAGACCAGGAATGACTGCTCTTAATAGAGTGTCATCTGGGAGGTGATGAACACAAATAGTGGCACCTCTTTAATTTTTATAGTGCTGCTAAGCCCTTTCTTTTGTAGGTTTGGATTTAGCTCAGAGGTTATGGCTGCCTGATGACGTGTGAACGGGATGTCAGCAAGGAACTGACCTTAGAGATGATGACAAGTTGTACTGGCAAAAACTGGTGTAGCTGAGTGAAGGCTGAAACCATGTAGCAACAAAACCAAGGCAGGGTTGGTGCTGGGTGAAGCGTGCAGGAAGCAGGGACAAATATGTGGCATGGATGGCTTAGGAAAGAACAGCATCTTAGAAAAAAAAAGCACAGCTAAACCAAACAAGCTAGGTATGAGAATGTGAAAACCAAGCTGAGCTGTCATATGTGCTGTCTTTATATTGCACTCCTAGTTTAAATGAAGCTTTAAATGAAGTTTACATCTAGAATTATACTTTTCCCCTCCCTCCTCCTTTTCTTGTGGAAGTACTTGTTTTCCTTCATCTGGGAACAGAGGACACTCTCTCTTAAATCCTTATGGCTTTCCTGGTGCTTTATATTACTTGTGTAGCTCTGAAATACCATGACTTGTCCCTGTCTTCCCTCAGTCAAATTTCCCGTGTTCTGATTTCTATTCAAAGTGACCCCAGTACTTCTGGAATACAAGGACTATATAGATTCTTATATCCTTTCTGTATTCTGGTCATGGATTTTCATGTCACCTAGAGGATTCATTTATGTGATTAGATATACATGCACATAGATGCACACAGTCTTTTGCAATCAGGCAGGACATGTTTTGCCCACACTCCAAACTGGTCCAAAAGACATGGAAATGCAATCATAAGGTGGTGAGTGACAACGAATATAACCCACTTCTCAAAAGCTCTTATTAGCTGGGCTCAGCAATGCACTAAAATGACTGCATTACTTCCCACATGGAGCTGGCTTGTGTTGGGTCAATTCAGAGCACAATATTTCATGAAGACAGGTCTGACATTTCATCCCATAGGGTACTGACTTCTTTTAATGAGGTTTATCAGATTCAGATAGAAAAAACAGAATCACGGGAACGGAAAAATCTCCACAGACCACCAGCCTGGAGATCATAGCTAAGAGCCTTTCTGGAAGGACTAGCAAGACTCCAAAATAAAGTGAACATGACTGATGTAGACAGTTTATTACAGTTCTTGGCTAGACTAGTGAACATACATATACTTTTTTTCTTCTTTTCTTTCTTTTCTTTTCTTTTTCTTTTTTTTCTTTTTTTCTTTTTTTTTTGTAAGACGTATTGTAAGCCAAAATCTGCTGTGATTCATGTATTACTTTAAATTTGAACAAGAGCTTGTTGGTATATTTTCAAAATACAAAAATTTCACAGAAGTATATTGTTCTGGAGCCAGAGCATGTCACAGAGATGTGTCTGTCTGTGACTATTACCTTGAATTAGTGTAAGCAAAGCCAGCATTAATCTGCAGGGGAAAATTCACCCCCACCCACGTTTCTTCCATTCACTTCTCTGCTCTTACAGCAGCAGTGGCATCCCTTTGGTCTCATGATGAATGGAGTCAGGGAACTGATCTAGGTGAAAACAAGTAGAAGTATAAGAGCTGTTCAGTTTCAGTTGTTTGAGCTTTCCAGTCTTAATTATTAAGTGAATGGACTATGTCCTGCAGTGCCAGCGTAGTTTGAGATGGGTGATTCTGCCTAGGAGTGAGGCTGAATATTTCCCTATGGCTGCTGATGCAACATCAGCAGTAGATCACAGTGACGTGTATCCAACACCCTCTCAGACCTTGTGTATCAGGCAAAAGACACAAAACAGAGATTGCAACTCAAATAATTATCTGCACTGGTTTCTTAAAGGTAACACTTTGTGCCCTCCAAAGCTTCCCTGCTTTCTGCAGTGGTGTACAGACTCAAGTATTCTTATGCCATTGACCTTGAGTCCTCAAGGCTTCCTGATCATAATATTATTAAGATGGCCCTAGCAAAATGGTAGATTTAATATGTCTGAAGCAACTGAGCTGGCTGCCTGCCTCTACCTTTCACCTATGTGTGAATTACAATAGCTTTTGAGAGTGGGAAGGAGAAAGGCACTACAGCTTCAAAAGAGCTTAGTTTGGTGAGAAGTGTATGAGAACTGGACCTATGTAACCTACATGAACCATTCACATCCCAGCATCCAGATACAGTCTGTAACTTAACTGTCTAGTTGCCTTTTTGTCTGTCAGATGCAGTGGGAAGTTAGAAGCAAGTGACCCAGAGCATAAGAAATTCCTCTAAAGGAACTTCTGCTTTAGTTTCAAAGATTTCGGCACCTCATTTCAGTAGCTGGTTTGCCATGCCCAAAGTCCTCCATCTAGATGTATAGGTGGCTGAGGTCCCAGTTGTACTGAAAAAGGATTTTGTTGGGCCCATGAAGCTCCTTGAGATCTTCCACTGAGGTTCTGGATGCAGTTTATTTGGTGGTGTTTTGTTTTTTATGTTATGTTTTGTTTTGTTTTCCTGTGCCCCATTCCTAAGGAGTCACAGGATCCTTCCTTCAAGAACTGCAAGATCAGGTCTGAGCTGGCTATCCCCTGGGCAGGGAGGAGGAGAAAGCATGGCAACTCTGGGATCTATCTTATCAGTTTTTCTCACCCAAATCAAACACCACTGGACAGTACTGACAGACACCTTGGACCTCTTCATGGAGAGGCTAGGTGCTGCACAGGAGTTCTGCTCTGCTGTCCTCATGCCACCCTCCTTTTCCTATTTCTGTCCCTTACCTGCTGCCAAGTCGCTCTTTCCTGTGAAAGGTGTTATATTATCTTTTCTTGTTTGGGCAGGCTTAGGACTCATGACTGAGAAATTTAGGAGGGAGAGTAGTTACTACAGATGCCTGTAGGGCAGCAAATAAGAACATTGCTAGTGTACAGAAATGTTGCCATGTAAGACATTTCTGTCACAAGTCCTGCAAGGGAAACTCTGTATAATAAAGATGTCCTAATCCAACTAATCCAGTGTTTCTGCCTTCTTTGAACACCAGTCCCATTCTACTCTTTAAATTGTAAGTCCTGCAACTGGGGACAAGGACAACAAATAGCCTGAGAGTTAAGACACAGTTTATAGGCTTGGGAAACCTGATCACGATTCTTGACTTCTCCAAGAACTTATCTCCTGGCTTTTTCCAAGTGTTTTCATTCCTTCTGTGGAGCAATGCTTCTTGACAGACTCTCCTCAGTACTGCTCAGACCCAGGCCTGGAAAACATGGACTGTGTGACTTTTCTTCTTTTAGACATTTGTCAGGTCAACTTAGATGAGAAAGGTGTTTGGAGGATGGAAAATGAACAACAAAAAGCAATTCAGTCCAAAGGCATATGTCCAGCATGGAAAACCTGAACCCAAACATTCAGCTTTGGCAAAATCATAAACAACTGAAACAACATGTGTTGTAATAGGAGGCACTGGGGAGCCTTGTAAGTGGCCAGAGCTCCCAAGTCAGCTTTTAATAAAGTCACTGAGTGTTGAGCACATCATCAACCTGTTTTCTGTTGAAGCTTTTCAGTGATGGTGTGATGCCAGTTTTTTCAAACACTGCAATACACTGTGCAAATAAAAAATCACACAGGGTGGGAAAAACCTCCCCATCTTGACAGTTTCAAGCTACCATGTAGAAACTTGAAGCCAAAAAGTATCGTCAAAATTGCTGCTTTTCTTCCAGCACAATCACATGTGTTTTGAAGCTTAAGACCTGCTGTAAAATGCTGAAAGTGTGTAAGGACAACCATGCACTCAATGTGTTAGCTAGTCCCAGAGTGTGCTTCTGGTTCCTTCACTTTCAGGGAGGAGACTATTATGATGGGGTTTCTGAAGAACAGATTATACTCCTACTTCCCTGAGGAAAGCAAAATATCTCTAAAATGAGCCATGTCAGGTCTGAGCAATGGAAAAAAGATCTTTCCAAAAGGCAAATCTGGCAATGGGATAATATGGATGGCATGAGTACCTCACACCTGCTGTGCTACGGGGGAAACTCAATTCCTCTAGCAGAACCAGCATGCTTGCATCACACTCTGTCTCTAGCTACACCTCAGCCTCAAAGCACTAGGAGAAAAATGGGGAAAAAAAGAGATAATAACTTGGACTGTGAATCACAGGAAAGAAAATCTTCCTTTTACCCCTGTCTAGCTCTTGCAAATCCACTTCAACCCCTGTAAGCAACAGTGCAAATAGGATCAGCAAGGTGACAATTAATTACTCTCCCCCTCCCTTGCAGGGTGATGTGGAAAACACGTGTGCCTCCTCATTGAAACCTTTAACTTAATTCCAGATTTGCTCTGATCCTGTCACAGGATCCTATCTTCACCAGGGTGCTCTCTGAAAGCATGCACCTTCCCTTCCAGAAAGTTGTTTTGAAGAGCCATGCAGGCTTAAAACTGTAGAAGTTTCACTCCTTTTTTAGACTGTCACTGACCAGGAAGCATCTGAAATGATTTTGTGTGGAGGAGGCTTGGCAGCAGTAAATTACCATCTGACCTGATCTTGTGGTTGTTTAGCTTTTTCTTCTTTTTTTTTTTTTTCTTTTTCTTTTTCTTTTTCTCCTCCAAGGGGATCTGGGATCTGGGACATGTTAAATATTATTTTGCTGACATTAAATCATGTTGCAATTCTGAAGTCAAATTGAATGCCAAACTTAAGCCTGTAAACTCTATTTTTAACCTTGATTTTGTCAGTGCAATGGATACTGTCATATCAAAGTGTTTAAGGCTTTGTGGTAAAAGTTCCTCAAACCAATTTTTGCTCAGATGAGAATAGTTTTACTGGAAGCCTATACAGATAAGAGCTATAAAAATTGGATTTAAAATTGAATCAGGCTGCAGAAAGTAAACAAGTCGTTTGTACCATAGCAGCATAAAGGCAGGCAGTTTCTTGGACAAGGATGGGTTCTGTTTACAACATATGCATAAAACCAGCCTAACTCAAATGTGGTCCTGAAAGGATCCCATGGATCAAAGCTCCTGTTCCGTACCACTTCTGAAAAATGGTGCTGTATTCATGGCAGAGAGCTACCCCTTTTCAGCTGAGCCTGTGTGGTTATTTGCCTTCCTAGCCCTTGAGAGATGGACTCACACCAAATTAAATTTTGAGCACTGTTTTAGCAAGGGTCTATTGCCCTAATACTTACAAGAAAGGAGGCTTATGCCTAGGTAGGTGGCTGGATGGGCTTGCCTGTGAACAAAGCCAGTGCTGGACATCCCCACACAGCTCATGTTGTGCAGCTGGGCATGATACCAGCCACATAGGACTCTGCAGGTGTAATCCATGCAGAAAAGTTGGTAAAACCTGCCTGCACAATGAGACAAAAACCACTTAGCTTACAGTATACAGAGTGTGGTCTTCATGGAGGTATCCAACTTTCATCTTTTGAAACCAGAGAGACAGCTGCCTATGGAGCAATGTCTGAGTGCAGATGCACATCTGGATCACTCTCATGTCGATAGTTGTCTCTGCAGCACAGCAAACACACAGCCCAGTAATTTCTCTCAGGAGTTCATGTCCACTCTACAGGAACCAGCTACCAGAAATATGATGCCATGTGAAATCCCTTAGCTGTCACTGTAGCAGAGTAAAGCTGACAACTGTGTTTGAGCCTATTGCTGTTTTCAAGAGACTAGAGGATCAGAGGGTTGAATGCTATTTATCTCCAGGAATATCACTGGGGAGGTTGTTTGGGAGTATGTATATTTTGGGCTTATTTTTTTTGGCTTGGTTCTTTATTTTGTTTCTGCACTAAAACAAAAAACCATGGAATTAGAAAGTTGTGGAAGAACAGATTTTGCCTGAGAACCCAAAAACACCCTTGTGAAATATGATGGACATTCTTGGACTTGTCTGAAAAATAGGAGTTTTTCAAGCTAAATGCACCATATCTACCCAACAAAGAAGAATATAAATGAATCTCACATGATTACAGTAAGGATGGGAAATACTTATGATAAAAATAGTGAGACATAAAGATGAAGAAAAATTACATTACTGCTGAAAAGTTGCCTTTGAATATCACAGCTATTTACTACTTAAACTGCAGGAGCCTTTCAGGATATCCTAGTTGGACAAGAGGATGCTGCCATGACTAGATTCCTATTGATTACATTGTCAAGGATAAGATGAACTAAAGAAGAAGATGCTGTGATGGGGAGTAACAGCCTGAAATGCCTCTGAAGAGCATGTTATGTGCTAATTCCCTCCGGTTTCAATTAAGAAAGACAGATGATCGATTGAGGTCTGGTTCCAGTTCTCATGGTGCTGAAAGGGTTGCAGATACCCCATCTTGGTATCTTAGATAGATTCTCATTCCACATTGGGAGGTGAGCAGCTTTCAGTTTCAGATTGTCCCCCCCCCTCCTGTTTTGTCTGTATCTGTACTGTTGTCATGCAGGATCCCAGAAAGCAACACAGACAAGCTTCAGATTGCACCTATTTCTGCCTTCTAGCTCACTAAATCACATAATGAACTGTTAAGGTATCAATAATTTTTAATTTTTTTTTTTGTACAAAATGGTGCATTGCTAAAAATCACTCAAGATTTGGTGGCTCTTTGTATAAGAAGAGGGTCTAGCCCTGTTTCACAAGCACATTGGATCACAACAGGACTCTGGCTGAGAGTTTGTAGAACAGATGCTAATGCTACTTGGGAAGCAACAGATCCATTAGAAGGAAATGCAGCAATTAAAAGGTCTTGCTCTGAAAATTCCCATGTGTTCAAGCAGAACACATGTGCATCCAACACAGTATACCCCAAACACACATTTGTGCTTGCAAACTGTACTTACGCAAGAAAGTGCTTAAAACCCAGCCCAGGTCAAGTCTCAACTGGAAGAAATTTACTTAAATGATCCACCTGGAGTTGTTCAACCACCAGACTCTGCTTCTGGGGTATAAGCATTCCTGGCTTTGGGCATACATTCACAAGCAAGCCTAATGGTGCACAGCTGCCTCACACCCCCATGAGAAGAAGGCTCACATGTCACATCTGGACACTAGTCTGTCATATTCACCACCTTACAACCTGGCTCCTCTAAATACACCTTTCCCATGTTTTCCCTCACTCTTCAATGACTTCCTGGTGACGTCTTATATCACCACTCTTAAGCTATAAATGACACAAAAGGATGCATTTTCACATATTTATGTCCTCTTTCTGCTCAATGAAATCCCCAACATCAGTCCTTTTGCAAAAGTAACAATAAGAGATATTCTTGCCTCCTGCTTTGATGAGGTCATGGCTTTCTTCATTGGGTTTAGGCTCACCAAGTGGTGCTTAACCAGCTTTCAAGATGCATCTGGCTTATAGTATCTGGATCCACAACAGTAAAACTGGGTCACATCATTTGTGATGCACGATAGCCATATTTAATTTTTATACCAGCACCAGATGACTTAGAAACCGGACAGTTTGTGTAATTGCTGAACTTCCTTTTTTCTTTAACCTTACCACAATTTCATTAGCACCAAACAGGCCAAAACATTCCTATAAAGTGACCAATTAAACCACATTAATTATTTTAAAATAAAAATAGACAAAGTGGGCCTTTTTCCCATGCATCTTCTGAACCCAGTTCTAGAAGGAATTTTCACTCCCCCCAGTTGAAGATTTATTCTTTGAAAAAGCTTAAATAAAAAAAGAAAAAAAGCAAAAGACAAAAATAAACTTGCATCTTTCCAAGAAACATTTCCTTTTAATACACTGGAAATAATTCAGCCATTATAATTTTATCCGGAGGTGATGATAGCCTGGAAGTTCTTATTTGTTTGCATGGTCTCTGACTGCAGGGTGCATTGTAACTTTCCTATAGAAACATAGTTTAAAGTATTTTTATTTATGAAGGGAGAGGGCACAAGCAGGCCATATGGAAACATCTTTGTTCCTTTTTAGCAAATAAGCAAGTTGGAAAAGCATCTCTCATTCCTTCTCTTGTTAAACAAGTTCCAGTGATTTTTCTGGTAAAGGAAGAGACTACAGTGCTGGGAAAACATTGTTGGGAATGACTTCAGCAGGAATGGATAGTCTCCTTTGTAGGACTGTGTAATTATTAAAGGGAATCCCTAGCAGAGGCTATTGGCTTTAAGCTCTTCAGGTTAATACACACTCACAGGAAAGCAAAAACCAGACACAATCAGATTTTGGTGAACAGTTACAAAAACTGAAGTAACAAAAACTCTATGGGCTCTCAAGAAGCCACAGCTAATTTGAAAGTACCAGCTTTTTAGATGATGGGTTTCATTTCCAAGAGCTCAAACTGCACAGGGTTAAGATTCATGATTGCACTCCAAATGCCACTCAGTTCTTGCAGAGGCATATGAGAGGTTGGATATGGAACAGGAAAACACCTGAGATGTAAGTAAACCTGGACAAATATTTTACACTCTGGAGACATCTCATCTGGACCACTTTGAAAATAGGTTATTAAATGTGCTACTTTAGCCTTAAAGCTCAAAAAAACCCTCCTCTCCCTTTCCTTCTCCATCACAATAACTGAATATAAGGAAGAAATGTTTGCTTTCCTCCCTGGGCATAAGCCAATGGAAAACAAAAGAGCTCATTCAGTGAGCATCCCTAGCAGGAGGCATCAAGAGAAAGGGGGAGGCTATAGATGACAGCAGTCTGTGCAGAACAGGACTGATCCTGAGGAGTGAACTTTGCAAGATTTACTGGAAGGCATCAATTGCTTTTACACACTCCCATTCTCCCCTTACTTTTTCTCTTTCCTCATGTGGCCACAGAGATCTCAGTTCGTCCTCTTCAATTAATTGCCTTTACTTTTCACCTCTCCCTGAGCTGCTGCTGGGAATTTGCTTGATGAGGCACTTTCTATTAGTCTATTTCTGTTATTCCCAAGTTATCCTAATTTTAGTGTGGAATGTACTTTAAGTTATGGTGGTTACAGCCAGTTGCTAGTCTTTTATACAAGTCCCAGGGCTGTCTGCATTCACTCTGAGTATGAATGCTCAAGTTTTATGGGGAGGAGAAGAAAAACCCTGGTTCATTTTTCTTTCTGTCCTTGCTTCAAGAAAAATGTTTAGCTGTCTTCCTGTTAGCAGTGTTCAGATAGCCCTCAGAGGGTAAGTTTTCAGCATAGAGTGGGGGGAGAAGATGAGAGTGCATATGGAAGGGTCTCCAGACTCCTATTAGCAGGAATTGCAAGGCTAATTCTCTGCGGTCATTCTTAGAAGTTTGGCTCCAAATGTTCAAAAAAAAAAAAAAAAAAAAAAAAGAAAGAAAGAAAACCAAACAAACACAAAAAGCCGCCAGAACAGTTCCCCAAACTTTATGTTGTTAATTTGACTCTTAATTTACCAACTCCATCTGATGAATATTGTCCCGTCTCTTCACGTGTTTTCCAATAATGTAGGAAGATTGAAATTTTACCCTCCCTGGCCTACCTGAGGATTCCAGTCTTGTTTCTATTCCTTCTTCCACATCAAGTTTACTAATAGTGTTAGAGCATACTTCAAACTGTGCCATGGACACAAAGGAATGCATTGAACAAGCAATTGCCCCAGCTATCCAAACAAGTTCCCCCTTTCCCAGCACATGCTGGGAGCCTTTGGTCTCCCCCTCTGGGTACAGGCGCTCTCATGCACTATCCTGGTTGAATTTTCAGTGACCCAAAGAATCTTCTTCCAGTGAAAAAGAATAGAAAAATGCACAGCTGGATGCAGTCATAGGCTACTTTAGAAAATGTCTGAGTGAGGACACAGCACAATGTGACATAACATAAATATATTTGCATAACTGAGAAGTTCTTGGCTGGGTGAACCTCTCACCATGGATCTAGGTGTTTTTGGTTAAGCCACCCTTCCACAGCTGTTTTCCCTTTTTTTTTTTTTTTTGGACCCATATTCCTGAAGCTTAGGATATAGAAGCTTTATCCTGGAGTACCAACAGGTACTGTGTAAAGCTACACCACACAGATATTACTCCCTGCAGCTGGACTTTATCAAAGTCCATTGATCAAAGCATTAAGGTACTCTGTTAAATTCACTACGTTCTACAAACTTCTGCACACCCTGAAAAGTCAGAGGTCTGATTGGCACTGTTGGGATGTTGCTGGATATAAGGCATCATTACCTTCCCTAAAACATGCAGAAATGATAGTCGATCTAATTTTAAACTAATTTCCTTTACTGGGACCATTCGTAGCTCTGTCACTAAACTAGTTTCAGAACAGTCATTAATTATTTCTCAGTCCTTTTGACAAAGACCCACCAGTTCAAAGCAGTGAGGCTGCAGTAACACTCCTTCCTCAGGATAACAATCCAAATAATCCCAAATTGCAAACCCAATGGGCTGTCCTACTGCCTATTTTGATCTGACCTCAGACTACTGGCTTTGGCAATCCAAGTGTCTTTAACAACCTGCTCTCCTTGGTCATCTTCAGTGAGAATCCACTTCTTAGACATGCATGTTTTCGCTTCCTTACACACACTGGGAAGAGATGCTGAGTAACTACAACCTTACTCACCAGGATATATCAGCAACTATGCATAAGTTGCCATTAATTTTATTGGATATGCTGGTTTTGCTACTGTTACTCTCAGATTAAAGTTTTGAACTAAGATGCTCACTTCATCAAAATATTAAGTTTGATTATTTTACTCCATATTGCTTCTTTTCATTTATGGCCTAAAAAGCATGATAAAGCCTTTTCATTGCTCTTTTGTCTACATGGACCTTGACAAGAATAACCTTGCTATCAGAAATAAATTCCTGAAAAGGTTTTGGGTGCATCAATCCTGCAGAAATCAGTGGTGATTTAGGAATGAGATTCTTCAAGTCCTAACCCTAACAATCTTAAAGAAGACTAAGGTTTTAGATGACCTTTCTTGAGACTCAGCACTATTTAGTTCCTTATCTTTGGTTTCCTTGGACTTTTGTTACATTCTTCCTTGAGGTCCAGGTCAGTTGGAGAGTCTGTCAGTAGACCCCCTTGTATATAGTAATTTCCTGAGTGTGGAATTGTTTAAAACAACTGTGCAATGACAGGGGATGAAAAAAGCAGACATAAGCACAGCTCTTGAGATAGACAGTAGCATCATACAAATGTCACAGACCAGGAAACAGATCCTGCAGATAAACATGATTATTGACTAAAAATGGTGTAATTAGAAAATGTTACTGTCCCAACCTTCCTCCCACACATCTTTTTACAAGAAAGCATCACTGTAAAAGAAAGCAAACTCAAACATTCAATAAAGGGGGGTATCCCAGCTTGATGATGGAATTTCTGATTAAATGTAGAGGCTTTTACCTCAGAACGTCTGTTAATATAGAGGATATATGTCTTGGCATAAGTATGACTGGGTCTCAGACAAGGAGGATGATGTTTTGAGGTCTTAACACCTCATTAATAATCATAAAATGTTGAAATAACTTCTTAAGCCTGTATTGACTTCAGGGGTGTAATGGCTCCCTCTCCAGCTGATGTCTGTGCTGTTTTAGTCAGCTGACTCTTTTCCAAAGAGAGATACTTGTTTGTTTGTTCAGGGCAAGGAAGGGAAGAGAGAGCAAAAACCCACAAAATCCCAACTAAACGAACAAAAACCACTACAAAAGAGTTTGGGTTTATCCTGTGGTGGGACATGAAACAATTCTGAAGTCTCAGAAAGCTTCACAGGATGAAAAAACTATTATCTGCACAGATTTATTTGCACAGAAACATTCAAGAACAAAAGAGTATGTATTGACTTTTCTCAAGCAGCTCATTTAACTCAATTTGGACAAGTCCATTTGGCCCTAAGGTCATTAAAATACCATCTTACAGATTATTTTTTCTAAGATATAGGCCATCAACTTCACTCCTGAAATGAGTTAAGGTAAATCAGAATGAATCTACCTTAGTTCCAAATGAGGCAGTCTGCCTAGGAGTTCTATATAGCTTAAACATCAGCTTTAATTTCACCCCACTGGTTAATTCAAATGAACAATGTGGCATGACCCTTTGTAGGTAAAACTGTACTGGGAGTTTCTGACAGTCTTCTGGAGTCCAAGACCATTCTTTCCTGCTTACACTCTGTGAGGAATGTCCTCTGGAGCCAATGCTAGTAAAGTATCAAGTAGTCGACAGCATCACATCAGATTCTTGTTTGCAGCCACTGTTCTCTAAGATGGTGACAACTCTGTGTCTCTGCTCCCATTTTCTGATGATTCCCTGCTTGTTCTTTGGCATGCCATTAGACCTGCATTACCTTTGCTCATTTTTTCTTTAGAATTCATATGCCTTGCCAGATTTAGGGTATCTATTCTATATTCTAAAGAACATGACTGTGGAACTCATTGACACAGAAACGTGATTGTCAAAGTTTTGTAATGTTCACTAAGAGTTTGAACATCTGGGATTGCAACAGTGAATCTTAAACCAAACATGAAATACATCCTATAGCTGTAGGATGCTAACCATTCCAATTATCACAGGTCTTCCTTCCCATAACCTATGGCTTTTGCTCAGGGGGTTTCTTGCACTTATCTTAGAGCAGCTGCCACTAGTCAGCATTGCCAGGATCAAGAGCTTTTTCTTGTGGGTGTGAGTGGCCTGTCTTATTTCGTGTTCGATGTTAACACTCTAATCAAGTACACTAACCCTTTATGTGGCACATCTTGGAAGAACATCCTATTTGCAAAGGCACATGAATGAACTTGAACCTGAATCCAGTCCCTCACGGGTCTGGATCAGAAGGCTCAGACATGGCTTCCTTACACTGCTAAGCCCAAAGTCAATCAGCTTAGTGCCTTGGTATGCTAGCTCAAGGGAACATACCACCCACTTTTTAAATTACTGTTTTTTGAGTTGTCCCATCAACATGCTCTGTTCCTCCCATCTACCCTAGTCTTCTTTAATAGCACAAAGTTCAGTGAGATAGAATTTCTTTTGGGTCTCTTATATTAACAGGAACTTGACACCTGACTGTGTTAGCAGACTCTTTGGATAAAGATGTGTCTCTCATGTCTTAGTTACTGTGCAATAGTCAGAAGATATAAATTCCTTGTTTTATTTTATTCCCAGATGAAATACACTTTCTGCTGACAGGCCACCATCCTCATGTCTTTTATTGGGGTGGGATGTGAGATATCTGTGCAAAATATTGACAATCTTCAGAATTCAGATCTTTGTTGGTTAACCAGGGGATGGCCGCAGGGTGACCACAACCTCAGCCTGAACTGTAGGAGAATATCATCATCAGTTGTTCCCAACTGGGGCACTAAGTTATCTTTTTTCTTCCCTGGGGGATTTACAGTCATGATTTATTCAGAGTTAAGTAACAAGATAATTACTATGTAGTAAAGAGAAAGCTATTTGATGGAATTGCTTACTTTGCAAAAGAACATCAGATAATGGAGGAAAGGAATTAAACTACAGCACTGTTTCAAAATACAGAACAAAGAGATGAAATTTTCCTTCTCTGCCTGCAGAGTGTTTTGCTGTTTGGACTGTAGGTCCCATTGTCTATCAGAGGTAATTCCAAACATCACAACTACAGCAGAGAAAAACTCCTGAATCTCCATCCCATGGGAAAATCTGACATTTGAAGTTTGCTTTAGTTTCCAAAACATGAAGTTAAAGAAAAAAAAAATTAATAAAAAAAATCCTTATTTTCTAATCTGCAGAAAATGTCAAAAGCTTTTTTTAATTAATAGTAAAAGTCAAAACATCTTGTTTTGACATTTGAAATATCAATAATGGAAGTATTGCACCCCTGAGACAGTCTGCAGAGGATTCCTTCCTCTGAGGTAATTTCAGCACTTATGTTTCATGCTTCAGTAGTGCGTTGCCTTCTGGGAGTTGTTGTCCCAGCCTATTTTTTTTTCTGTGGGCTAGTAACTAGATGAACTACATCTCCCATTAAAATCCCCAAATAGGAGTGGCATCATCGGCCCAAAAAGGATCCAGCCTTTGCTTGCCTTGTGGGATATGCAGTTTTACAGGAAATCTACTCCCCTAACAGGTAATATGGGAGCTGATTTGCAAAACACCATAAAGAAACGTACCATAAATAAATATGAATTTATATTTTGTTACCCAGATTTAGAAATAAAGCACTCTGAGAGGGTCTAACAGGACAAATAGAAGACAGTGGGCTGATGAAGGACATCTAACATGGCTTCATCAAGGGCATGACTAATCTAGTGGCTTTCTATGATAAGGTGACTACATCCATGGACAAGAGACGACCTGTAGATGTGATCTATCTGGACTTCTGCAAGGCATTTGACATGGTCCCCCACAACATCCTACTCACCAAGTTGGAGAGATATGGATTTGATGGGTGGACTGTACAGTGGATAAGGAA
>JANHGL010017487.1:0-12776 GCA_024611195.1 Ceyx melanurus
ATACATTTTGTTGTTGCCTAGCTTGTTTTTTTGTTGTTTATACATATATATTGTTCTAATAAATTTCTTGTCTCCTTTTAAGTCCCGGGTCTCACATCTAAAATAAGATAATACTTGTCTAAACTAAGACAACAGGCCAAATGATTTTATGAGTTCCCTGAATGAAGCCTTGGCACTCAGTGGATTGGAAAGGGGAAAATGGGAAGGGAGTAATATAAAGTCCACCTCTGTTTGGTGACATCTTTTATTTCTTTTGTAAACAATGCTCTCTGCCAGTGCTTCCCAAGAGGGAATCTGGAGGGAATCACCATCTCCATGTGGACTCATGTAAGAAAGGAAGCAGCTGGTCCCTGACATTTATTGATGTACTTCAGTTTGGAAACTTTGGTTGAAACACTTCACAAAACAACACTTTTCTGAATTATTTTCATCCTTCCTTACTTTACTCAATCAAGTAATTAGTAGTTCAAGAAAAAAAGAAGGTAATTTCACCCGAGACAGGGAGTGCTGGAACATAAGCAGAGATGAGGTTGAGGTGCTGTTGGACACAGGTTTATTCCTGTTCTTATTTTAGCTGAACCAATACACCTTCTCCAGTAAAGAGGTGATAGGACAGTATGTTTACAATGAGTATCCCATGTAGTACAGCTGTACTATGGATTAGGTAATGTCACTGATTCACCACAGAATTACTGAGCCACCTTGTTCCTTGCCTTTCCCGGGCAACAGTCTTCACCATCACTGGGCTTTGCACATGCTAAATTAATCTTCACAGGTTTTCTGTGAGGTTAGGTAGAATCATGAGCATTCCTCAGACTGAGAAACAAATTTTCCTCCCAGAGATATCAAACTGTTTTCTCTGATTTTTTTTCTAGGGGTGCTGAAAGTTCCTTTCAAAGACCCAAGCCCTTGCAGGTTTGAGCAAGAATCACCATCACTCAGTATCGCCACACCTAGGGAGTTCTTGGCTAAAGATTTGAAACTTACACTCCAGTGTATTGGGCATCTAGGTCCAAAACAAGACAAAAATGAGTGAGGTTTTAGTAATCCTGCTTTTAACACAACATCCTGTTGTGTTAATCTCCAGGTGTTGGACCCCCTTTGATGGTTTTGGATTTGATTTAATGCAAGTAGGGTTTTAATGGATGCATTGACCCACTCAGTCCAATATGGCTTCCAGAGGTGCAGCATGGGACTTTCTCTGTGCAGTTACTAAAACTACACAAGCATGGAGTACGTGACCAAGCATAATCCATGGAAAGAGAGAGGCTGGATGCTCACTTCCAATGGACATGTACTAGGCATCCAGTGCTTTTTTACTAGCTTGTGTTCTCAGCTGAGTGGCACACAGGAACCTGTATCAGATATGGATGTTTCTTTCCTTTGGTTCAGATTGAAGGGACTTAGTTCATATTATTTTACATCATCCCTAGTCACAAGAGAGACCAATAGCTTCTCTGATAGAATATTGATAATCACATAAAATTGGTGAATAAGTCAGGAAATATGAAAGACTTTATGGGTTGATACTCAAATGGTCTTTTAGTACCTCCAAATGCCCTTAGATAGGAGCTTCATGAACAACATCATAACTCAGGTGAAATTTTTACTCTAAGAGCAATTCCATTGAAATAACAGGGAAAAAATGCTCACTGATTTCACTCTCAGTGAGTCTGGGGGTTGTAATAGGGGTGACTAATTATTGTTCACCAAAGACAACAGAAAGAACTATAATAACTTGATCCTGTGGTTTGGCTTCTAGTATAAGCACTACTAAGGCAGTTGCTGTTTATCCCGTCCCCATCAGCTGATCACTGGTTCCTCACTACAGTGTCCAGAGTTGCACCAGCCCAACTGTTTGTGTAACTGTGCAGCAAACCACCTTGGGAAATAACCCAGCAAAATGATGTATGTTCCCCAGCACAATCATCACCTGGATGAACAAACAGTTGTGTTCAGGAGTTCAGGATGAGCAGGTGGAAGCAGCTGCTCAGTACTGCTATGGGGAAGACGCCCCCTTGGAAGATGCTCCCAGGTCAGTTAGTCAAAGAGGCTGAGCTACACCAACAGGTGTTGTGAAGAGGGTCTTTGCTCCAGCCATTTCACTTGCATTGGCTCTAGCACTTGGAGACTTCACTGGAGAGACAGAGTTCATTACACTGGCAGGAAACTAGGCTGGCCATTAAAAAAAAAATTAAAAAAAAAATATCTTCTTTTCTACAGGTCTGTTTAGCTGTCTTGTGTAACCTAAACCTCAGTGATCAGATCCTTGATCCATGTAACTTACACAAGAACACGCAGTTGCATCCCACCCCCTCCCCATGCTTGATGGAGACAATCCACATTTACAATGGAAATACCAGAGAGTAGAAGTCAAGAATGTGATGACTAATTATATTCCTTCAGCATTACTATATTGGTATTTTGTTTATTGAGCTCTTTCATTCCAGCTCAAGATTCAACACACAGGCCCTTTCCCTGACCTTTTTCCAGGACTGCTGCTTTGTGGAGGACTTCTGCTGAGACAACTTTGTACATCCTCCATTTGTTAATCCAAAGCTTTTATTGAGTTGAACATACCTGTCCTATGCAACCCTCCCAGCAGTTTCACTTTGATATTATTAAAAACCATAGCCAGAGGTAGGTTTTTTACTTAGTTTCTCCCTTGTGACTTTAATGTCAGTTTCAGCCTGAAAAAGTATTTACAGCTGTGTTATATAAACTATTGAAAAACAGTGTTTAAAATTAAAGTACTGGCCACAACTTTATGGAGAACAGCAGTGGAAATAGCCATATGGTAATAAACAGGCTACCTGATATAGTTTATTGTTTAACTCTTGGCTTATTTTTAGAAACTTATGCTTATGTTTCCAAGTGCCTGAGTCCTTTGAGACATGTGCATGTGTTGGGTTAGGCACCTAAACCTGTATCTGGGTCCCCTGTGAATACATAGCCTTGGAGTAGCTCAGGGAGAAAGGAGCCTTCTCAAGCAGGCAGTATCTGTATTTCCATATGCTTCACAGCACAAAACACACCATAAACAAAGCTTCAGTTTCTAAGGTAAACAATAAGTACTTTTGGTTTTGAAAAAAAGAGCAATAAAATGTCTGGACATTAGCAGGTTTTCCCTCTTGCTGCTCTCCATTAAGAAAACAAAAGAGAATTAGAGTTTTATATTGCTGCAGTATTGGTTTTCTCACGTGTAGCTGTGACAAGTTTTCTAGCCTGTGATTGTAATGGCATAATGAGATATATATAACATGCAAGGAATAATGTTTCCTTTTCAAAGTCCATCACAGTAGCATAATAACAAGCCTTGAAACCTGTCTTTCCTATATCCCAAAATCACTCAATGGAAATTATTTTTATATGCTGACTCTTGGCATACATATTAAAGCCATTCCAAAGGAAAAGCTGTAAAACATAACATCTGTATGCACCAGATCAGACCACATGGCAGTAAAAAGACCCATGCCTGGTTGAACAAGAGCTTCTGTAGTTTTTACAGCAACTAAAGCCACTCTGGTAGCAAGGGTGGGAACAGTGTGAGTGCAGATAAGCCTTTATAGTAAATCAGCTATAACATGGTTTGGCTTCAGGCCAAAGTAATAACTAACCAGTTTTGTGTTAATTATTTGCTATCCTTTTACATGCAGCACTAGTTAAAAGCCAGTACTAAGCATAGATTACTGCAGTGCTTATCTGTCTTTCATGATTTCTCTTATTTTGATGGTCTGCATAATTTTCTTATTGTCAGTTGTGAAATTCTGGGTTTTGCTTTTGCTCTGGCTTCTTTCTTGCAGCCTCTAATGAAGCAGTATTTTAGAGTGTGTTTGTAAGGATAAAACATAGGCACTCATACATTTGGATATTTCATCCCAAAGTTTCTGTGAATATTATGTAGTAATCTACCTGTACACATTGACTGCAAGACAATGCCTCAGTAAATGTGCTCCAGTTAGAAAGTATTTCCATATCTGGAATGCAACCACCAAGAAGATGGGCAGCAATACTACAGAGACTCCCTCCATCCTCCATCCATCCTGACCACAATCCCGAGTCCCTAATTCAAGATGCATTGCCCCATTGGGGAAGCCAACCCAGGTCTTTGTGGGAGTTATTGAGAAACTAGTCCAGCTTTGAAAAGTCAGCACATTTTTTCCCCCAGGGGCACTTTTTTAAGCTGATATACCACAGAGGCAGCCTGACGCAGCAGTATCATGGGCAGAGACAAATGTCAGAGGAAGAAATACGTATAATAAGTTGTACCTTGATACATCTCTTAATGGAGCCATGGGATGAACCTGCTGCCATCACAAAATGATCACAGTAGAAATTTGCTGACTATGATGCACACTTACTCCCTAATCAATTCCACCAAAGGATTCTTTGCCCCCTTCAGAATCTCAACCTAAGAAGGCCTTTACAGATGCTTACATGCACAAACTTCTCTGAAGTGTTGCTTTAGGTCTCTATGAGCTTGGTCTCCACCAGTAAGAATTTTGAGTCTCATTGTGACTTGTCAAGTCCTTCAGGGCTGGTATTCTCTTGGAAAGATCACCAGCATAGTTCTACACTACAGGCATCCCAGTGACCCCTGCAATTGGGAACACACCAAAAGACATCTTTGGCCAGAAGTATGATATTGCTGGCATTAGTTTTGGGTCACTGTAGGTTTTGTGGATGATGCTAAAATGTCACTGAATCCCTAATAGACACTCCTTCTAATATTTGATCTACACTTTGTACAAGTATAAATGGCTAACAAGAAACCAAGACAGAAGAGAATTAGGCCCAAGGGAGATAAGCTTTAATAAATCTGCAGTCTCCCCTGGGAGATAATTTGTGCAGCTGTTAAATAAAGCAAATACTATTGGAATTTCACAAATAACGTGGATTAATAATAGGAGGAACCATTCTCCATTATCTGGGTGGGACACACATTGCTTCATTGACATTGTTACAGCACAGGGAGGTGGAAAAAAATCATGTTATAATTAAAATAAAATGTAAATAATAAAAGAAAAATGAATTATTAAGGTTCTTCAAGACTGCTTCAGAAAGTGCTGCGTAATGGTAAGTAATGATAGGCAGAGCTCATTGCGGAAGAATGAAAGGTGGACAAGTCAGAGGACATAAAGATAAAAATTGAATGGAAAATGCTTAGAATCAGGCTGACAGCTCATTTAATAGAGTTCTGTGCTAACAAATATTAGCACATATGTGGGCCCACCGAGGCAGTGAAGTCTTTTGGGTGTGGGGGGATGGCTAACAACTTTGCTGCTATTACAATCTACCTGGCTCCTGCAAGCCTCAGTTCCCCATTAACAGCAAGCACTGCTGTAGTATCAGATTGCTTGCAAAGCAGGAACAGGACTTTGGAGAAATTATTCTACAAATCAAATCCTAATGTTGGAGAATCATAGGGGCAGTGATGAATGCTCTGAGCTTTCACAGGTTTCAATGACAAAGTTGCCCTCAGGCTCTGAAAATGAACCCCATGGCACACAAATGGCAGCAGCTGGCTAGTGAGGCACCCCCAGAACCCCTCAGAGAACTGCTATGTTATGATCTCACCAGCAAAACTCATGGACTCAAACAGCAATGTGCTGGAGTCTTTTGGCAAACTACATGATGAGAGGAAAGGGAAAGAAAGTTGAGCAGGTGTTGGTCTGCGGAAAGCCAGTGCTGAGAGTTAGGGCTTGAGTGACAACACAAATAAAATGACAAGTGTATAAAAAAACAAAATAGGAAGAGTTCTTGGAAAGAACCCCAGCTCCTGCAGCCCTCATTTTTCTGAATATGTTTATTTGTTTTAGTCTATCTATGGCCTCTCATTTTCGAGTGTGTCAGATTATGTTTCACCTTGGATCTGCCCAGCCTACAAAGGCCAGCGTCAGGCTCTGGCTGCTACCCAGCTGGCCTCTGCCCTAGTTACTCTCCGCAATGCAGCAAGGGCTGTAATATCATTCCTTTTCAGGGCTAAACCACACCACCAACTCCTGATCATTAAAGGAAATGAACTTCAAACTGATTCAAAATTAAGTAAATAAGATTTGTGGACAAGGGCATTAAGATTATGAAGCAGGAGGTGTCAGAGGCTGGGAGACACAGCATGCTGTGCCACTGATTCAGTTGAATTCTTTGGGAGGACTATAAATGATGGCAAGAGGTGTGAGGTGGCAAAGAATAAAATCCTGAGTACCCAGCTTTCAAGGAAATTTGCAAAAGCCACAGTCTCAACAGCCAAGATTTACATGCACCTTCTGAGAAAGAATTACTTTTTTATAGGAAAGTAATCGTCCTCTGCACTGCCGAGCTAACGACATAAAAATAACTCTTGACAAGCCCACGTCCCATGGTTGCACTAGCCAACAGCAAAGAGGAAAGGGAATCCAAACAAGCTACTGGTGACTAGAAAACAACTCAAGGCAGATCGCTAGAAATAAATCTTGATGTGACGTTAAAGATGGACTCATCTTACAAAGAGCAAAGAGTAGAGAATTGCTAAGGGCAGATGGCAGTGCCTTTCCTAGTGATACAAACACAGATGAATGTGTATCGTTTCTGAGTACTCTATATGGCCATGCCTATCTCAACAGCAAAAATAACTGGAAAGAACATTAACAAATTTTGGGGAATTGAGTTCTAATTGTTCTGTGGTTTACAACCATTGATTGCATCTCATTCTATTTAATGTGGCTACAGCTTCAAATATTCCACATTATGGAAATTACAAAGTTGATCTGAAAGCATTTTACCTGCCAAGATCTGAATTTCATGTTAGCGGTTTTCCTGTGGTAGCTAGTGGCAAAACAAACCTACTGCAGTGTAACAAGAGGTTACATCCTTTACACGGTTATATTTAATCTCTTCTGATGCTTATCTGAATTGTAGCTGAGTACAAGGAAATTTGGATTCAGTATTCAAATTGTTGTGAGGATGAATAATAATAGCAGCAACCATAAGAATAATGCATAATTCTTACATCTGCCTGTCCCAGAAGCCCAGGAGTTTTTCTTATTTTACATGTACACTATCCTTTGTTCAAATAGTTTCCACAAAAGGTGTTATGTGGAAAAAAAATCTGCCTCATTATAAAGAGTACCAGAGCTGTGAGCCTAATCATACCAAACATATCATCACATGCATAAAATGAACAAGCTAAAAACTACAGTATGTAGTCTTAGAGAATTCACTTAAAATTCCTTTGGGGTTATTTGTAACTATAGGATTGAAAAAGAATTCAGATAGTAGAATGACTTGCTAGAAAAGTGTGTCCATACTATTACACATGAATAAAACTTTCATTTTTCAACATTATTTAGGGGTACATTTGTTTGTAAACATTTAAAAAATGTTCTTTTCCACTTGAGACTTATTGATACTATTTCATAGCTCTTCTGTAGAACAAAGCTGACATCTCCAGATGGCAAACATAAACATCAAAGGATGGACTGGCACTCAAAGACACGTGGGAAACATTTGGCAAAGCTAAATACAGTCTTAGAAGAATTTCACTAGTAGAGTAAGAATTCTTCTGAATATGCCATTAATTGTGGCGCAATAGATCTAGCTGACACATTGGAGGTGGTGAGCTGCGTTCAAATGCTTTGCTACACAAAAAATGGCACTTATTCGGGGACTGTTACATACTCAGGACACCATGCAGTAAATAAAAGTTACAAATTACACTAACTGTGCTATAAAATGCAGTGCACATTAAATGACATATAAGAAACATGCACATGTGCACAGTTAGGAAAGTGCATAGAGGATTCAGCCTTGTTGCAGAATAAATATTTGAGAGTTTTACAGTTCTTCATAGAATCACAGAATTGTTTCAGTTGGAAGAGACCTTTAAGGTCAAAAAGTCCAACCGATAACCCAGCAGTGCCAGGTCACCACTAAACCATGTCCCTCAGCACCACATCTCTACAGCTTTTAGATCCCTTCAGGAACTGTGGCTCCACCACTTCCCTCGGCAGGATGTTCCAGTGCTTGACAACTCTTCAGGTGAATAATTTTTTTCCTAATTCCAATGTAAAACTTCCCAGTGCATTTTTTTTCGCAGGAGAGATCCAAGAAGTTTACTCATCCCTTACACCAGCCTGAACAGAGAGAGCTTTTTATGGTGACTGGTCCTTGCCTCAGACACTAGTTCTGCAAGTTAAATGTTTGTATCAGAATAACATCTCTTTTGGAGGCTTGTCTTCACATAACTCCCAGTGAAACCACTGAGATTGCCTGTGAAGGCCACATCTTCAGGAACTTTGGCCCAGATCTAAATATAGGCACTCCTAATCCATCATCATAATTAAAGCAATGGATTTTGAAGAACCGTTACATGATCTATTGAGTCTATATTGAGCAGATCTGCATGAGTCCATTCTGCAAAGGTGATCTGTGGTAGTAGTAAGACCTAGTAACTATACTGCAATTGTATTAGGGTCCTCTCTGTGATGCTTATCTATGCTGTAAGGTTGAATGATGTGCAACCATGACTGTACATAAAACTACACAATGCTCTTCCCCGAGCAGAACATCCCAAGGGTCTTTTCCAAACTGAATGATTCTATGATTCCATGATTTTTTTTTGGTGGAGAAAACATAATCTGTAGCTTCTACACAGAGCATTTTCTTTCATTAATAAGCACTGAGGAATTGGAGGCATTAGTGAATTCAGAGAACACTATCCACTGAGATTCTTCTAAATGTACTTTCATGATAGACTGGCTCCAGCAACCATGTTGGTTAAAGACCTTTCTGCCTACAACCTCCAGCTACTTTCTCCCAGTCTTACACCACAGCTCATCACCCCTGCTGTTGTGTAAGGAGTTATGTACCTTGAGCCACAGCTCAATTCACAGTCTAGCCCTATACAGGGTGATTGCACAGGCCCATCTGAAGAGGCTGTGAACTTAAGCACAAGGGCAGGAGTAGGGCATGGAGCAGGGCAGGCCCTTCTTAAAAGAGATTCACTTCCAAGGTCAGTGTCTTGGGGAAACTCCATCCACAGGTTGATGGTTCAGTTAAGCTAAATGTATAGTTGAAAGGAAAAGTCTCACTCTCCCTTCTGCTTGCCAGCCATGCATTCTGCAAACTCTTTCCTGGGGATATACATAAAACTGTAAATAATTCAGTGTAGAAAGATAAACTGATATAAACCTGAATTTTTTTTGCAGGCTTACTTTTCTGATGGATGATCTGTCTGATCTAACTGGCTGTGGCTCCAAATAGCTCCTGGTCCACCACAAAGGATGTGCTAGAAACACAGGGATGGGTGCAGAGCTTTCAGAAGCAGCTTGCCAGCACCTGGCTGACAAATGATATCTCTATGGTGAGGTGCTGGACAGACTACCCACAAGTTACACAAGCACCTTACAACACCCCCATGAGAGCTGGGGTACCTCAGCACAGGAAATATTCATGTGGTCACTCCCTTCTGCTTGTCATTTCCAGGGTTTTTTTATGGAGCAATGTGATTTACTTCCTCTTTTGATATACAAGAGCTTTTATTTTGGGATTTTATGATAGCACAAGTTTGGGGTTTTTTAATGATTTTATGCAAGAAGAGCAATTTAGACTCACATTCTCCTAAAGAAATTTCCTCAGTTTAATATCCTACCTACTTCAGTTACAAAAGCATCAATGAGCACAGCATGGAGAGTTCAGCAGCTGAATGATGGCAGCAGTGATAACAAGAGTGCATATGGGAATCCCAGGAAAACTTTAATCATCATTATTAACATTTTATTTTCTGCAGTGCAATCCCTACTTTGATGTACCACAATTTGCTGTAGCAGACTATGCAATGCCCAGTGCTGGTAAGAATCTGCATAAATACCAATAGTAGGAAAGCTGTGAGGAAGAAAGTAATCATAAAACTGGAACTGCCATGGGGGTAGATTTTTCCTTTTACTATTTTCAAATTATTTTTGTTCTGCTGTATGGGTATGTTTCAGATGGAGAACAATTTTGAGATAAGAAGGAAGATAGTCTCAAGTATGTAGACAGATCAGGTCTTCCCTGGTTCCTCACTTTGTTATAAGTAAGTTTATGCCTTTACAAATCATGTTGCAACTTCTGGTTTTAGCACCGTTTTGCCCAATTTACTATCTTATTCAAATAAGCATAGTATAAAACCCACCAGGCTGCAACTACAATGCATTTTGGCAAATACAGGGGAGAGTTTTGCTCTTGCAGCTTGATGTCCAGTAAGAAACACAAATTTAATACAGTACCATTTAAAAATTGATCATTATCTGTAAATTTGTGAAAAGGTCAAAGGAAGCAACTTCTGAAATATCAGAACTCATGATGCCAATGGTACATAACTTGAGTGATGGCTTCCTAGCTGATGATGGTGATCTATTGTGCATTTTATAGGAAAATTATAATGAAAAATAAAAATGCTAAGTGTCTTATAAAATGGTTCATCAACTGAAAAGGGGTGTTTCTCCTTTGAACAAACTGCCTTAGAAATGTTGGCCTTCAAGGTCCTGTCTTCAGTGCTAAAATAGAATTGTGTCAGCATATCTACTTTATAAAGTTTTAAATCAATTTTGTAATCAAAGTTTCTGTTTATAAACTCTTTGATTTTAATTTCATTGCAAAGCTAATCTGAACTATAATTTATTCCACCTATAAGTGGAGTTCTTTGTAATAAAAAATATTAAATCTGGGGTCATGGTTGCTCTTGATTTGAGGCAGTAAGCTTAACAGGAAGACATAGGCTATAATTAAAGTGTCCATCTTGTCAGCTGCTCTGTACTGTGAGCAGTTTTACACCATTTGAATGCAGTTGGTCTTTCAGTACCTTCCCATTCCTCCATCCTTATTGCCAGAGGGCTCCCGCTTATGCCTGGGACAGAATTAACAACAGAGCCAGCTTGCGGTACTACTAAGAACCCTTAAGGTTGTCAGAAATCTCAGTCTATGCTTTTATGGTGTGAAGTTTTTAAGGGTGAAATCCACTTTCAGTGTTCCTGCCTCATCATCTCTCAGCCCTGCTCTCCTCTGCCACAGCTTTGCTTATTTCTGCTGACCTGGTATTTTTAGAGTCCTGAAAAACACATATGTTTTAAAAAGAGTTAATTGCCTTCCATCATGGCTTAACAGACAGCACTACTAGCCTGCTCTTCCAACTTCAGAGGCTACTCAGATCGCTCATCTGCAGCTACTGAACTGCCACAAATCCAAGTCTTACTGTAAAGGAAAATTAAAATCAGTGAGTATGTGGGTGTCCTTGGCTGTGAATAATGGCAATACAGAAGGACCCTGAAGAGAGGAAAAATGAATGAGGCAGGAAACTCTCCATGTCTGGAAGACATGAAAAGCTTTTGTATCCAAAAGTCCTGAGAGACTTGCACCACAAGGAGGTAGGTGATGTGACCTGTGATACTTACTCTAAATTATCCATGCATAATAGCACCAAGGCTCTCATGAAATCTATTACATTGGACATTGTAGGCTGAAAGTTTTGCAACTTAAAGGACTGGTTTTCATTATCCTCTGAGGATGAATTTATCTCTAAACAAAATATACAGTAAAACATGGTGGCTAATGTGATGGAAATTATTACTGTGTAATAATTTATGGAACTTGTTTGTTGGCTTCCCTATTGGGAAATTCACTGTCTAAATATATTGGCTTGATTTAATAAGGGAAAATCAGGCTGACCTAATAGGTGGCTGGAATTAAAAAACAATCAGATACAGTAAAAAAACCAACAACTTGAAACAAGACACTTCTTTACAAACACATGTGGATTTTTAAAAGTTAATGGGGAAAAAACACCCAACAAAGCAACACAAACATGATTAAAAAAAAAAAAAAAAAAAGAAAAGAAAAAAAGGATTGCAAGCAGATAAAAAGGACTATATTAGATAAAAAAGAGGGTTGGTGCAATGAAAGCAGGCTGTCACATGTAATTTTTTTAGAAAGAAGAAAGGAAGTTGTTTCAAGAAGCTATACCTACCCTTCTTGTTCTAAGGGGCTAATAAGACATTAGAAAAATGGGCATAACGTTTGCTTGTTTTAAAATCTTTCATCACACTCTCACAGAGAAAAATGGCAGAGATCAAACTTCATAATGAGTACCACAAATGGAGATCATAGTGCTGTAGAGGATTACAATAAGCAGGAAAAAGAAGGAATTAATGATGATATGAGTAATAGCACAAAAAATACACAAGCTATAGTCAGGGAGAAGAAAGCAATAAATGTAACCATATCTATAACCACCAGGGCTGCCCCAAGATGTTTGTCACCTGAAGGTAGATTATGATTCTGTGAGGAGTAAGTCCAGGCCCTAAATTATGCAAATGCCACATTTCAGATTCAAAGCAAGAAGGAATTATCAGATCTCGGATGGTGTCTGGTTTTCTTTTCTAAGCAAGTCATCTTTTTTCTAATGGTTTAATGTTAAAAGTATGCATGAAAGAGGGATTTCAATGAAGAAAGCTGAAAGTCATGCCCAGGATCCACTGATTCAGTGGAACTGGCTCCTGTTCTTGTGGGACAAATGTCTCCTTAATTTTAGACAAGTCTACTTCAAACATCAAAGAAACTTTTTTTTTTCTGCTTTTTTTTTGGCCTACATGCTGAGACACATGACTTGTAATCATTATATCACAGAATCACAGAATGTTAAGGGTTGGAAGGGACCTAGAAGATCATCTAGTCCAACCCCCCCTGCCAGAGCAGGGTCACCTAGACCAAGTCACACAGGAACAGATCCAGGCGGGTCTTAAGTGTCTCCAGAGATGGAGACT
>JANHGL010017489.1:0-19270 GCA_024611195.1 Ceyx melanurus
CGGGCAGAAAGGCAGGGGGAGGCGGCAGTGGAGGTGTCCCCACCGCGGTGGCGGAGCCCGGGACGGTGTCCCCGCCTGGAGGGGGGCTCCCGGCGGTGTTCCCGGCTGGAGGGGGGCTCCCGGCGGTGTCCCCGGTTGGAGGGGGGATCTCGGAGGTATTCCCAGCTGGAGGCTCCCGGCGGAGCCCGATGACATTGGGCTCGCTACCGCTGCGGCTTTGGCAGGAGCTCTCGCTCCCCTTACTCGTGTGTGTAGCTGCGGGTGATGCTTTCTCCTATTTCTAGAGTTGGGGTTTGTTTTTTTCTATGCTTTTCATAGATAGTGACTTTTTCCTGTGGGTTTTTTTATATTTTTTTCGTTTAGGTTATTTTTTTCTTCTTGAAAGTGGTATGTCGTGCATTGCATGGTTTGGAAATGATTTAGCTGAGTTTTTGTGGATTTAATTAGTATGAGATTGGACTGGCATTGGTGTTTTTTGTTGTCTTTTTTAAGGTGGTCTCTAACTATGAATGAGTAAACCTTTAGTCCTGACACAGTCTGTGTCCCTGCTGAGCTAGAGAGGTGGCTTTTCCTCAGCCACCTCTAGGCTTTCTTTCACACACCGAGGTCTGTGAGAAGGAAGCAAAGTGCTTCTAGGTGGGCAGATGAATGTTTTGTCTGAGACATTTTATTTGAATAAAGAAAACTGTCTCAGGAATGGTAGACCTGCAGCAGTAGTGAACTCCGAGATGCCTTTGTGATTAATTTCTGTCGCTGTTCAAAAGCATCAAAAGGTGGCACTCCAAACCCACACAAGATTTCCAAGACAAAAATGCATTTACATTGAGTTTAGGCAATCCGTAAACTGCAGCCTGCAGTGGATGTGCTCAGGGACAGCTGTTCCCACGCACAGCAGTGATACGATTCTGAAGCTTTCAGGACAACTATGCTATAGTTGGACTTCCTTGTGTTAGTGTCAGGGACTCTAACATGACCCTCCTCTTTACCCACTGGAGGTAGCACTGGAGTGAAACTATTGCTTAATTTTTCTTTGACCTCTTGGTGTTTTTATGCACTGTAAAGGCATTTGGCTATGGCAAGTACATCCAGAAGCCTGTTAAGTTCAGTGTCAGCAACTGGAAATTCTTGGGTCTCCGTAGTGTCTACCCACTACATGTGTTTTGCTGATCATTTCTCTAGATGGCAAAAGAAAACTATTTTCCCCTTCAGCTCTTTCTGTGAACTAATGATTTATGTATTTTTCTTTTGTTTTGCTCTTGGCACCTTCCTGGTAAAATATGTTGCCTAATTGCTTTTGGAATTCTCTTTCAGTCTAATTATGATACATGATGCTTTTATGACTTTATTCAAAGAAATTACCCCTCCCTTACTTCTCTAGATAGAAAAACCCAAACTTCAGGAACACTTCTATGCATATGTGATGAGAACTGTTTATGTTAGTCTTTGCTTAGACAAAGAAATAATTTGTAAGTTTTGCTGCAATAACTGGGGAGTAATTTGACATGATCTGGAGCATATAGTTATAAAGGTTTGCAATTAGGAGCCACTAAGTGACCTAATGCCACCTACTCTGCTAGACAGCTGCAGTGGTGTCAAGACTTTCGCCTGCCTGCTTTTTATAGTGTATTTTAAACCTATTTTCTCGCAGGATGTGTAAATGAATTGTCAGATGTTGAAACATCATGGCTAGACAGATGTGTCAGGTTTCAGTTGTGTGTTAGACACACTTCTGTATAATCTATTTCAGACCTTCAAGAAATGGAGAGTAGCACATTTGTAGGCAGAACCCCTCAAAAAAAAAAAAGTTTATTACAGTTTCCAAACTGCCTTGAGACCACTAAAACAGAGCTAAGTAAGTACTTCAACAGTTACAAAAAAGGAGCTGAATAAAATCCCCAGCTGAAAGAGACATTTGGTTGATCCAAGGCAGGAGTGACCTCTGAATTAGCTATCATCACACTCAGCAATGAAGTCATGGAGCTCCCTTCTGGCTCCTGTCTGCATGGGTCTTCACTGTGCTTCCCTGACCAAATTAACCCCAACTAGGTTCAAGCTGCTTGTGCTTATGGTGATTGGACAGGGTTCAGCAACAAAAGGCACATTATTGCAAGAGAGACTCTCCAGTTAGTCATGCAGATCTGTCATGGCCTTGGATGGCTTTCAAGTCTAGAGGTTTCAACCTGGTCCCATGGGTGGGGGCTGGGGATAAGGGAACAAAGTTAAATCTATGGTTTTTTTTTTTTATGTTTCATGAATGCACCCACGCAACCTTCTAATCCATGTGTATCATTTCCTTCTCCTTTCTCACTCCCCCCGCCCCATCGCTGCAGATTCATTCATGTTGTTGTGATCTGAAAGGGCAGAAATGAAGACAGCACTGTGCTTGGCAGTCGCTGCTCTATGTGCAGCCACCCTTCTCTCCTCCATCGAGGCTGAAGGTAACCTTCCCCTCCCTGTTCCCTTGCCCTCTCTGCCCCGCTGACCAGCAAACCTCCCAAGCAGCCTTGAGCTACCGACTCTCTCCCTCTCCATTTTTAAGTGTAACTACTTCGCCTTCTCTCTTTCTCTCCTTCAGAGAAATGCCACTCCTTCCTTGCCCATCTCCTATGCTCTGTTTCTCCCGGCTAGTCAGCTGGGCTGTAGCTCCCTCTCTCTGTCTCTGGTGTGCTGTCCACACCTCTCACAGGACGCAGGCTGGTTGGCGTGGCTGCCCGGGACCAGTGCCCCGAGGAGCCGCTGCCATGGCCACGGCCGGCCCAGCACGGCTGCACCCGCGGCACTGCCCCGCTGATGGACCAAGAATGGCCGAGCTCTGTGCTGTACAGCCTCATTTAGTCATGTTGAGAGAGGAAATGAAAAAACCAACAGCCAACAACCTGCAGATTTGAAATAAACGGCTCCACCAGTCTGTCTCTCTGCGCCTGTGTGTTTTTGTCCGGGCTGGACCCTTCCCCTCCCCCCTGCCGGCGCACTGGCCTCCCCGGCTTGGCGGGGCGACCCCCGGCTGAGCCTCAGGGTGGCCGGATCCTCCCTTGGGCATGCTTTGGCCTCTCTGGCAGGTCTGACCTGGGGGATGCCCCTGGTGATGCCACTTCCATGATATAGTTCTGGGCACCGCTGAAGGGTGACTAGGTGGCCAGATCCCAAGGCTCTGGCATACATGTGGTGCCATAACCCCAAAGAGGCCTTTCTCCTCCTCCTCCTCTTCCTTGCTGGGCTCTGGACCAGTCCTTTGGAGGCTGAGGTCCCTGTCAGTCTGTGGCACTGCTCTGCCTCAGCTGCAGAAAGAAAGACCGGGGGAGACCCATCGTGGCTACCACACTTGTCACAACGTGGCTCAAAATGACCTGGTCCTGGAGCATTTGCCTCCCCAGTGGATTAAAATGAGTGTGGGGGCAACCTCCCCTGTCGCCCTCTGTGTGAGCTGCATGGCTTTGATCATAGCAATGATATTTCTGCCAGCAGTAGCTGCCAGGGGAAATATTGGTGCTGAACCTCCTGCATTGAAATGAATTGATCTGACCTCTGGGACCTGACTCCACTGTAGGGTGAACTGAATCACTGGGTGTGAACTCCCCTGGATTTACTGGGAAAAAAAAAGCAACAAACAGAAGACAGCATCTGGTAATACAGGTTTTTTCCCTTATCTTTCTGTACTGAACTGAAACAAATTCTCTGATCATGGCCTACGACAAGCTCCTTGTGTCTGGACCTGGTCACCTTGGCTGATGGCTACTCAAAACATGGCATGCCTCTGGGGCATTTACCCCCCCCAGTAGAGGTGCTTGCTTGGGGCACACAGATGTAAAGTGCACTGGATGTGTGGAAAAAGATAACATTTCTGCCAGTAGTGCAACATCTGGTCACCCTAGGAGAGAATCAGCCTGCTGCTTCCCTCTTCTGCTGCATTATTCTTGGCTGAGGAACCAAAAAAGGTCATTTGAAGCCATTTCAGAGTTGTGTTTGAAATGCACGACCACTGTGCTAGAGAAAACAGAGCAAGTGGATGGTTTTGATGGAGGAAGGGAACGGATGTGTTTGTGTTCTTCCCTACCTTAGGAGGGAGCTCACATGACACTGGGGTAATGCTGCTGTTGTCCAGCACCACTGATTACATGTAAAGAATAGATTGTTTCAAAATGTAAGCAGTGATGTTTTATTTAGCTATAGTGTGGACTAAACCAGTCATAGAATGAATACTTTTAATGAAAGCCAGACAAGCTGCCCAAGCTTGTTTAGATCTTACGTTGAAGGATACGACTTTGCCAAGCAAAACGTGAACAGAGCCACATCTTGAGAGTTGTAGAGCGCTCTGGACAGGACTTAGAAATATGTATTAGATAAAATACATAGTTTACAGTGATCAGACTTCCACAAGAAACTTCTAGCTCCAGAGTTTTGAAGTAAGAGCAGAAAAATGCTTGAGTAGGAAGTGCAGTAAGAAATAGTGTTGCTGAAAATGGAAGTTCAAAGCCAGGAGTACTTTAGCTCTTGCTCTAGTGGGAACTGCTTGTGTAAAGCTTTTTGTAGTGTGGGTTTTTTGTTCGCACTATACTTGTTGTCCTTCTGTACTGTTTTAATTTTGTGCTTCAGTTTTGCATCATATTGTAAATTGCATGTTGGATCTTAATTACTTTAGTTCTGGTATCGTTACAACTTCTATCCTGTCTGCTGAACTGATTTTCTCCTGGGGACATTTATCCTTTGGTCTGTTTTTCCAACTTTCAAACACTGTTGTGGAAAATGTATCCCCCCCCACTAGTCAGTTCTCTTTCCCTCTCCCTCTCTCCACCTCCCTCGTTCTGTTGGCTCCCTCTGTGGTGTTCAGAAGAGGTGCAGTTTGAATTTTCTTTCTCTGAGGTGTAAGACATTTGGTGGGACGAAAAAGTAAGAAAGGGATAAGGCCATTTGATATGGTATAGGTTGTTGATACGGGGTGGGAAGGTGGAGTGAAAGTAGAGGGAAAGAAAAGCTTCGTTCTAATTTTTTGCCTTCCTTGAGCTTTCCTTTTTCAGCCTCCCCTGGGAGTATTGATCTGGTGTTTATCTGACACTGATTCCCAAATCTTCCAGAATGAAACTGGTTCTTCATTAGCATCACAGCTGCTCTGGGAGTCCTTCATGGGAGCCGTGCTCTGTTGGTGTTGGCCAAGGTGGAAAACTGCAGTAACAGTGTTTTCCTACAGAGTTCAAGCTTTCCCCCCAAGCAAGGGTTCTGTAGCAGTCGAGGGGGTAAAACCAACATACAGTCTGAATGCATTCATGGCATGTGATTAGGGACGTTTGTTTACCCTGGACAAGGAAGCAAAACTGTTTTCATGCTTGGCGTTTTTGCTCTTTTACAGCAAAATTCTTCTTGTTTTATTTTGCAATCCTTCTGACATCTCTCAGCTTAAACTTCTTGTGCTTAATATATTATGCTCTGTTTAAGTTGTTTCTTATCTTTTTAGTTGAGCACTGCAATACTCCAGTGCATTCTCTGTGTGTCCTAGTGTCAAGCATTCTTTCTGTCACAGTATTTTTTCCCTCTTGATCACAAATAGCCAAGGGAAATTTGTCCTTTCACTAGATAGGATTTTTTTTCCATTATTTTGGACACAGTTAAACCAAATATATTAGTATACAATAAGATATTACTTATAATCTCAAGGCAATGCTGTGATGATGTCATGGCTTGTGTAGTGTGCTGTGTTTCCTAATACAGAGACATTTTCAAAGTCCCAGGAAGGGAATGAGGAAATCCTTGGTTCTGTGTGACCTCACTAAGCATGTGAAGGTGCTGACTTTTCAGTGTTTCAGGAGCTGGTTCAGACCTAGAAGTCTGTTTTCTAGGCTGGAGGTAGGGAAGGAGGGCACCACTGAGCCAAACGCAGGACCTTTGTGCAGCATAGAAAAAAGTTTTTTTCAGGTGAAAAATCTGTCTCCAGAACATGCAATACAGTAAATTACAAATAACTGGAGCACAGAGAATTAGACAATTTCTCATGCAATAAACTTGTGTTGAGTACATTCATTTTCACTGACTGAATGGTTTAGAGTTAACCCAGGATAGTGGAAACTTTGCAAATGAACTACCTCCTATTAAGCTTTCATACTCATTTGTGGGACCATTACTACCTTTTGAGTTCTACCTTTAAAGAAACTATATGTTGATTTCCAATATCTTAAAGAGAGATCCTTTTAGACTGAGGTATGAAAGTGGTGTTTTTTTATTAATGAACATGACTTTCACTCCCTGCTTTCCTACTGCTAATTAGAAGCAAAGGTGTGTATGTACATGCACACACATGCACACATATATGCACAATGTGTCAAATTTGGTAAATATTCATACATCTAGTAAGTACATGTATGCAATTATGTTTAGTTACATCCATTTTAATATGTTTAGGTATACATTTAAATTTTTTTTTTGTTTGAGAATATACTTGAGTCATGTGGTTTGTATTTTGAGGAAGTTTCAGATACATATATAAAGCAAACAAACAGAAAATGTACAGGTGACAATGTTTCTGCATTGTGATTGTCAATGAATATCTAACAAGGCTCTTTACTATACTTCTAGACTATACCTTGTTTCTTCCCTATTCACATTGGCAACACTGACTTCTCAAAGGAGTTTGACTGGGGTCATGGTCTAGTTAGTTGTGCCAAATCCATGCAATTTGTGAAGAAAACAGTAAATGAGGAGTGTTATTCCAGCCTCAGCAGGGTTTGACTTATTCTTCAGCTTCTGTGGCCTGTATGTTATTTCACTGTGGGCTAACATGTTATTTCCTGTGCTAATTATAGTGAGTCTTTTCCAGTGGTGGAATTACAGATTTTGTTCCACACAGGGATTGCGGATGGCAGCTACTTCCAAGTTATATTACTTTTAAGTCTGGTTCTAGATTTAAATTGCTTGATCTTCTGATTATATTTTACTTCTGTCTCATTAAGATATTCATTGGGATCCTCTAGCAGTCACATTGTGTTAGCTGTAAAAAGCTGTAGACTTTTGTATAATAGGTTTGTATGACATGTTAACTATACTTACACAAGTATAAGACATATATAGCATGAGAAAGATGCCTTGCTCTATATTTTTGTTTCAGAAAATACACTATTATTATACATGTGTATAACACAAGGAATGGCAATGAATTAAGTATTTTTTTCTTTTATTTTATTTTTTTTAATTTTTAAATTTTGTAATGCATTTGATAGGATATCTGATTGAGGAAGTTTTATCATAGTTCTAAGAGTGCTGGAAATTAACACCATGAAAACATTATTGTCATACAGCAAGAGATTTTCTTACTGCTGTGGAAACCTGTAGGGGAGCCATACATTTCTGTGCATCAACAGTGGAATCACTGTATTCAGGCAATACTAATGCCATCACCTGCTGTGATCATGATCCTGTACCCTGACAAACCACTGGGAGGTTTGGCATGGGCTTGGATAGACACAGGATCAGGCTGTCACTACACTGTAAGCACAGGCACAACTTCACTTTGCAACAGCCTGACAAAGACTGCTTGCTTGGCTAAAGCTGTGCTCACCCATTAAGCCTTCGTAGAGTGGAGTTGGAAAGTTTGTCCCATTAGCGGGACAAACTGCCACCACAACCAAGAACAATTTTTTTCCTAGAAGTCTGGTGTGATTCCATATTGCAGATGTGTTATTTTTCCACTGGTGAATTCCCTTATGAAAGAAAAAATTTGAATGAGGTGGAGTAACAGTTGCCCACTTTGATTATCACAAGAAGATGTTATCATCTAAATATTTTGCTGTGCTTCTGATTGACTTCTCTCAGTCATATGAGCATGGTCTTCATCCCACAAACAGTTTCACAGGGGAGAGTTTCATTCTGTGTTTCACTCTGACTCATGTGAAATTCTGTGGGTGTTTTGGAGGTTCTGTCTGAGTATCAAAAGCACACAGACCATCTGGAAGACATTTTTATGATACTGGATCCAAACTAGCTTTTCCTCATCCAGGCAAGGTTGCTTTTTGGGTTTCAGTGGGAGAAGTATTCAGTGATTGAGCTGGATAAGCCAGTCACAGGTTGAGAATGAAAGGATTTAAAGTGCAGCAGCAATGACTGAAGTTAGGTGTTGAGAATAATGTGATGATGATGTAGGGAGCGAGGCACTGGAGTAATTTCTTTGGGAAGCTGGCAGTGCTGACAACAGTGGAAGTCGTTAAGAATGGTCTGAGCAAACATGTCAGGAATGACATGGAATGGCTGATCAAGTCTTAGCCTTGGGATGGATGAGGGGACTTTCTGAGGTCCCCTCAACACCACTGTTCTAAAAGGCTGGATACCTGGATGAACAGACACGTCGCTTCTGTATCAATAACCTGTTCGTGTTACCTGCCAAGATCCACATCTGAATTTTCATAAAATGGATTAAAATCTTTTAAAATGTTAAAGACTTTTCCTCACAGTCGGTTTTTTCAGTTTATCTGGAATCCGGTCATTTGGATATCAACAAGTTGGGCTGCTGCTGTCCTTCAGCAGTTAAAGCCTAAAGTCTCTTCTGCAACATGCCAATTTACTTGCAAGGTTGGTGGTGCTATTTTTTCCATGTACTGAATTTTTTTTTTAAAGCATGCTCAGGTCAGTTGTCTCTGCCTTTGCATTAAATTTGTCCTGAGCCATTGCTACTGAAACAATATTTTATAATGATATTCTTATCCTAAATGTATTTTGCTATTAACACGTGTTGCATGATTTTGATACTAGGTGACTACCTTGCTGTCTTTAGCATTGTGATACTCAGAAACTGAATGACAAACTCTGCATGCAGCTTAATGGTCTAATCTCACTGCCTGTGTATGGACAACAGGAAAAATAACATTCACTTCAGTACTAGTGTATTGTATCAATATTACAAAGCCATATTATCCTATGGTTGGAAACAGTGGTAAATTAAAAGGAAAAAATTGCTTACACAATTGGTTACCATTTTTCTTGAGCTCAGTTACTTATTGCAATTGGATGGTGTGTCTTTACATAAGAATACATTCTAGCTTTTAATTCTTTGTCTGCTCTTTAAATTTTGGTTCAAAACCAAAACCAGATCTGATATATGATGGACATCTTCAATGAAACAGAGAAGATCTGTCTATTAAAAATGCCTGCAAAATGGTCTCACAAGTAGTTAAGGAAAGTATGGCTGAATCTAATCTTACTTTGTAGACCTATTTAAACAATAATATATAATATACCTACCATGCACTGACAGTGAGTCAGTAGAATACTGCATGAAAAAGCATGACAAGTTTAGTAAGAGAATATCATTATAAAATATTTATGAAACGTCTTTGTGTAATGAACCTTGTACATGGAGGCTTTTGTCCATCGTGGGAAGCTAAAAAAATAATAATCAACATTTCATTTACATATGCATGATGCTGCAAAATAGTGTATGTAAACTATTTCTTTCTGTACTGTTCAGTTACTTCTGTCATCAGCTCCTACAAGTTTTATTTGCAGTCATTTGTTCAGACCACTGGTGGCCTCTTTGCTGTTTTCTAAAAATTCTGTAAAATAAATGTCCATAAATATACTTCGATGTTGTCTTTTCATAATTAACCATTGTGTTGTTTGGAACCATACTGGCATTTTATGGTAAAATGCCACTACTAGTATGGGTACACCTGCTGCAAAGGGAACATGAAAAATGACAGTTTACACCTCTGAAATTGTACAGCAATCTGGTGTAAACAGGTAGATACTTATTTTTGAGAATTTTTGCATCAGCTCAAATATTTCAGCAAATTGCAACAATTACTAACCCCGTTTATCATCCCCTTAGTTCCTGAATCCTTTGCAGCCATATGCAAAGTGTGTCACTTTGGTGGCTTCTAGGAACAAAGAGGTGGAGCTCTCCATATTTGGAAATAAATTGATGCATGAGTATATCATTATTACTGATATACATTTTACATGTATATTTGTATGTAGACCCTAACAAAAATTGTTTTACTGAACATTAAGTGCCCAATCTTTTTCCTGTTATTTTTTTTCTCTGCCAAGTTTCAGTGAAATTGATAAGAAATACAACAATGCAGAGACTATATTAAAAAGCTGATCAATTCTTTGATGTCTAATTAAGAAGAGTACTGTGTTCTCAATGTCCTAGATGACCTGATGGTATTGTAAGCAGGTTGTGATTTGGCATGCTTGTACGGATTGCACCCAGCATGTAAAAAAAAATCCCTTTAATTGTTATGTGAAATGTTTGCATATGTGGTGATTATCTGTGAACTCATTGTACATGTATTCAAATGTGTTTTCTATTGTGCTTGATTTTGCTGGCCATTCTTGAATGTCTTGGCAACTCAAGAAACATATGTTCTGTGCTGTCCTCTGTAATGCGTATACTCTTTGATGTTTTGTCATATTTTGTCAGCTTTTATTTTATTCTTTTTCCAACAACATATCTTTATATTTGTTGGAAACAAATTTATGCAAAGACAATTTTAGTATGCTTTGCTTAACGTTATTTATTCATTTGCCAAAGCTTGTTCAAACTTTTAAACATCCACCTGGTATAAATCTTTTTCAGTTAATCCACCGTCAGACTTGAATTTTACAATTATAGATGAACATAATGTTCAAATGTCATGGAAAAGGCCACCAGATGACATAGTGGGTTACAGGATAACTGTGGTTCCAACAAATGGTGAGTTCCGTAAAATTAAGTTATGGCATTAAATTGTTTGAGAACTTGGGTTTATTTTGACTTATATCTAACTTAGATATGAGAGTAACTTTTAACATCTTTCTGAGGCTTGTAATTAAAACTGGGTAAGCAGAAAACAACTTGATTGTTCCAAGTTAGAGTTTTTCTTACCAGTGTGTTTACCCTTTGGAGACTGCAAGAAGTAAGTCTTGGACGTCCTTCCTTTTGGAGTAGCAAAAAGATAGTAGAGTCTTCACTCCTCTTCTGTGCTTTTACCTTAAAGAACTTTAAAATTAAAGAACTTCATTCAGGTAGTTCTTCCAGGGGAAATTGTGCATGTGTTGGTGAAAGATGCAGTGATGATGTCACAAAACTTCTTGATAACAGATGTGTGAGACACCCATGATTCTATTTCTCTTTGAGAGTCAATGCAGAAGTGATACTGAATCAGAACTGGGCTATGATTTGTTAGATGACAGTACATTTTGTATGTGCATTTTAAGTTTGAAATTTCATGGAATTTATTAAACACTTCAGTAATTTTGTTCACTATTGAAAATAGGTTAGTTTGAAGTTTCACGTTTCAAGATTCATAATTCAGGAAAAAAGCAAGTGTATCACTCTAAAAATATCATTGGATTTTAAGTAGATTATTCTCTTTAGCATTTTCCTTTTTGTGTGTGTGTGACCAACTTTTCCTTGATATTAATGGATTTAAAGGCTGCATTAATTGTTTTATGTTATGTATTGCAGATGGGCCTACTAAAGAATTTACTCTTTCACCTAGCACTACCAAAACTGTCATATCAGATCTTACACCTGATATAGAGTATGTTGTATCAATAGCTTCATATGATGAAAGAGAGGAGAGTCTACCTGTTTTTGGACAGTTGACAAGTAAGTACCTGTAAATCAATTAGAAAACCAAGTAAGATAACTGAGAAATCATTCACAAAATGTGGCTTTGTTCCAGTTCCTCAATAAAATTGTCACATACATAAACTCTAGTCAAATGTGACTGAGCAGCTTTTTTCCATTAAGCATAATTCCCAGTAGAAGCAGAAATAATTTGAAAGAGATAAGAGCAGACTAACATGGCTAGGTCATGTCTGACAACCCCTGTGGAATTTGCAGGAGGCCACTGGATGTTTTGAGTTAAACTACTTGCTATAAACTGCATCTTATAGAATCATAGAATGAATTGGGTTGGAAGGGACCTCCAAAGGTCATCTAGTCCAACTCCCCTGCAATAAACAGACATCTCTAACTGGGTCAGGATGCTCAGAGCCTCCTCAACAGCCTCGTGTGATGAAGTCAAGGGGAAGACTCTCATTGACCTCAGTAAAAAATGAACCTGAATGGCTTCCCACTTGGAGAGGAGAAAAAAAGCAGCTAACTATAATTAATCAAACAATACAACATGACATACTATACCTGTATGCATAAAAATATGGATTAAAAAAATAATTGATATGTAATAATTCACAGAATCATGTCACAGAATGGTAAGGGTTGGAAGGGTTATCTAGAGATCATCAAGTCTAACTCTTCTGCCAAAGCAGGATCACCTAGGGCAGGCCACACTGGAGCATAGAGAGGTGGGTTTTGAAAGTCTCTGGAGGAGTCTCCACAACCTCTCTGGTCAGCCTGTACCCTCTGATCCCCTCTCAGTCTTCTCCATACTAAATAGCCCCAGGGCTCTTAGCCTTTCCTCATTATAAATAAAGCATAAAATACATTTAATTAAATACATATATTAAGCACAGCAGACTGTCTTCTATTACACATATTGTTACATGCCTGAGACTTCCCAAACAACCAGAGGAAAATGACTTATTTTGAGTTCCACCATGCTTTAGTGAGGGCTATTTTGTCCAGGGATGTTGCACTTACTGTAGAAGATGTACAAATACAGAGGATTCTTAATTATTTGTGTTTTCTTTATTTTGTGTTGCCCTAAGTAGTGTGTTGCCAAATCTGTAAGTGCAGGTCATGTTTTCATAGCTTGCATTATATGTTTTCATGATCCGAGGCTTGTCAGATTTATGTCTCTAATTCCCTCCAGGCTTTTCTTTGACATTTACAATTTTAACCTGATTTCCTTCATTAATTGTCTCTGTGTTGTGCTTTGTGCAGTTCAGACAGGTGGTCCAGGTGTACCAGAGGATAAGAAGGTTGATGCTCAATTACAAAGTAAGGTGGTCTGTCTTTCAGCTTATCTGACATTTTAGAGATAAATATATGAGGTCTGGCTCTAGGGCCATATAAACTGAGTTCCTTTGTTACCTACCAATGAAGTTAACCTGTATAATTGTCCAGAGTATAAGAAAACTTGGGAAGGGACTGGCATGGAGGGAATTTATAGCTGTATTGAAAGAATGAGGTGCCAAGTTGATATTGAAATTAGGAATTTCATGCAATTAACCCGAGCAAATGCATGAGTGTTGTGTCCTGTTAACACGAGACATTGTGCTGTGGATAAAAGGCATCACAGAAGAACCTGTGCAGATGCTGTGGGGGAGATAAAGATGCAGAGCAGAAGTGTTAACACAATGAAATGTTCTTACAACAAGAAACTGTTGCGAAAAGTGTTTTATGTGAATTTATCTGCTGTGGCATCTGTTGATCTTGTGGAATAACGTGAGAGGTGTCCTGAAATAGTATCTAGGAGACAGTTCCCTTTGGCAATGGCAGCTAGAAAGCTTGCACTGGTGTTCACTCTTTGTCAGTAATGTTTACCCAGGTAAAATATTCCAGATAAGAATATCAATAATAGTATCAGTCTGTTAAATATCTGTTTGTTTTGCCTTTTTCCTACTAAGTTCCTCTCAGACGTTTCTCAGTGATTTGTGAGAAGGCAATTGCTTATTTGGTAACTGAAGTGATTATTTATTTATTTGTTCATTTATTGTGTTTCAGGATGCTCCATAAGTGCAATGACAGATTTAGTTTTCCTGGTGGATGGCTCATGGAGTGTAGGGAGAAGTAACTTCAGATATATTCTGGACTTCATGGTTGCCCTTGTATCAGCTTTTGACATTGGGGAAGACAAGACAAGAGTTGGAGTTGTTCAGTACAGTTCTGATACAAGAACAGAGTTCAATTTAAATCAGTATTTCAGAAGAAGTGATCTTATTGATGCAATTAAAAGGATACCTTACAAAGGTGGCAACACAATGACAGGTACAGATTTCCCACATATGTGTTATTCAGAATTCCATTTTATAATTCAAATTTGCTTTAAATCCTACTTCATTAAAGCCTAATAAAACATAATTTGTGGTGGTGTTTTTAGGTGAGGCTATTGATTACCTGGTTCAAAACACCTTCACTGAGTCTGCTGGAGCAAGAAAAGGCTTTCCCAAAGTAGCAATTGTCATTACGGATGGAAAAGCTCAAGATGAAGTTGAAATTCCTGCAAGAGAGCTTCGCAACATAGGAGTTGAAGTTTTTTCTTTGGGTATGTTGATTTTTTTTTTCTAATGATTGAGAGATTTTCATTCCTAAAGAAGTAGGTTCGATGTTTGACAGATTCTGTAAATGTAAGAATTTCTCTATGCCACACCTTCTGTGTGTATGCCTTGAAATGAGTAGTTTGCACCCTGCAGAGTAGAACTTAACCAGTTGTGTTAATTTATTAGTAATTCTGTAGCTCCTTCATGGAGACTGTGACTGACTAGGATAACTTCAACCTTGGATTCATTGAATATACCACATTATTTTCTCCGTTGAAAACAGAATAAGTCACCTCAATGCATTAACATTATTATTTTGGTTGAAGACAGAACTGAATTAAACTCAGCTTTACCCCAGGATATTCAGATATATTATGAATACATTCACAGGACTCTCTATTTTATGTCCACTTAACACAGCCCTGTCTATTGCAACCTCTAGGAATCAAAGCAGCAGATGCAAAAGAACTCAAGCTAATTGCATCTCAACCTTCACTGAAGCATGTGTTCAACGTGGCTAACTTTGATGGAATTGTGGATATACAGAATGAAATTATCTTGCAAGTGTGCTCTGGTGTTGATGAACAACTAGGTGAACTGGTTAGTGGAGAAGAAGGTGAGATATTTTATATAAATTTATTGACTTCACTTTATTCTGGTGCATATTTAAGGGGCTATCCCTTCATTTGCTTTATTTCAGGAGTTTGATCTGTTCCCTCTTTTAGCAAGTGTGGAAAACAGGTCTCAGTTTTGTGCATTTATATGTAGGACATCAGAATATATGATGTAGTAAATTTGGAATAGCTCCATTGTTCCATAGTTTCAAGGGCAATATAACTATGTGCAGTTATCAGAGGCTCATGCAGTCAATTTGGACACAGGAAACATTTCTATGGAAAAATGTACTAAAGGGAAAAATCTGCTTGGTGAAGGGGCAGAAAATGTAATAAGTTAAGAATGAAGGAATAAAAACTGGAGAATACTGAAAAAAAACCCAGACATCAACTTGTTTCACGTCCCTGTAAGACTTTAAGTAACTAGTTCTTCTTTGACCACAATAGCAGCAGAGATGACTCCATTGTCATAGTGCTCAGGTCTGCATTTGTTCACCCTCTCTGCTGTGTTTCTGTGAGTGTAGCTTTCACTTCTGATTGAAACAGGATTAAAGCAAGGCAGCATTTCTCCTGGAATTTCTACTGCACTCAGGGGACCACAAATGTGGCGTTCATATTTCTAACCTCTCACTGATGCCTCAATTAGACTGCCCTGTATTTCACGTGTATTTATTTATGCTGAAAGAAAGAGTGATTTTTAGCAAAGATTAAGCAAAGATGACTAAGTTTATTCAAAAAATAAAAATGTGGGAGAAAATCTTTAATTGTAATTAATATTTTGGGTTTGCTTTTGATTTCTTTTAGTGGTGGAGCCTCCTTCAAATCTGGTGGCCACTCAGATCTCCTCAAAATCTGTTAGGATCACTTGGGATCCATCCCCAAGTCAAATTACTGGCTATCGTCTGCAGTTCATTCCAATGATAGCTGGTGGAAAACAACATGTACTGAGTGTGGGTCCTCAGACTACTGCTCTGAATGTTAAAGATCTCTCTCCAGACACAGAGTATCAAATTAATGTTTATGCAATGAAAGGACTGACTCCCAGCGAGCCAATAATGATAATGGAAAAAACACAACAAGTAAAAGTTCAAGTGGGTGAGTTAGGGGCTACTATGTTACATTCATACAATACCTTTTTTGTTCTTTAAACCTCTGATGCTTGTTTTAATATCACATCTTTATTATTTATGAGAAATAGCTTCAGTATGGTTTATTTTCTTTCTAAGCAACTGGGTATGATAGATGAACTGTAGATGCCTTTGTAATGCTGTGAGTATTGAGCATCTGTTTATAGTGGTGATTCTTTTTCTTTCCAGAATGCTCACGTGGCGTGGATGTAAAAGCTGATGTTGTGTTTTTAGTGGATGGTTCCTACAGCATTGGTATTGCCAATTTTGTTAAAGTGAGAGCCTTTTTGGAAGTGTTAGTTAAAAGCTTTGAGATATCTCCTCGAAAAGTACAGATAAGCCTTGTCCAGTACAGCAGAGATCCCCACATGGAGTTTTCTTTGAACAGATACAACAGAGTGGAAGACATAATTCAGGCAATTAACACCTTCCCCTACAGAGGTGGATCTACCAACACAGGCAAAGCAATGACTTACGTGAGGGAGAAAGTATTTGTTACCAGCAAAGGATCAAGACCAAATGTGCCAAGAGTCATGATTCTTATAACTGATGGGAAATCCTCAGATGCTTTTAAAGAGCCTGCAATAAAGCTGAGGGATGCAGATGTAGAAATCTTTGCAGTTGGTGTGAAGGATGCAGTGCGCACGGAGTTAGAAGCAATTGCATCCCCCCCTGCTGAAACCCATGTTTACACAGTGGAAGATTTTGATGCTTTTCAAAGAATATCATTTGAACTTACCCAGTCTGTCTGCCTCCGGATTGAGCAGGAGCTGGCTGCCATAAGGAAGAAATGTAAGTAGCTGCTGTTACGTAGAGAAATGTACAAATGTTAAGTTTTCAAAGGTGTTGGAACAAGGCTGACAGCTCCTGAGGGTCATCTGATAATTTTTGAGGATAAAATAAATAACCCTCTGAGATGGTTTTAGATGAGACAATTTGAGACAGCAGATGCCAGGTGACATTAATCTCAATCTAGCTGTAAAGACTGAAATGTAGTAGCACATGAAAGCTGTCAGCTGCATTCAAATTGATCATGTTTAATATTTAAAAAAAAGACCAGCTTTTGGTCAGATGAAGTTACTTGGGATTAGTTGCACCCTCAGAGTCCCTACCTGTGTTTAGTAGAACACTAACATTGAGTAGCCCCCAATATTGAAAACTCCACTTTCTTTAAAAATGGGCCTTTTGTTTTGCTTTGAGGAGCAAAGCAGCAAAGCAGCCTTTGTTTTAGAGAGCTCAAACAGTCTTAACAGCCCCACTATTAGGCTGACTAGGTCCACCAAAACAAGTCCAGGATGGCAGGTTTGTGTTTGTGCCTCATGGCAAGTTCCTTGTTTCCCTTTTGACTCCATTCCTGAAAAAAACACTGGGATTGATTTTGTCCTGTTTCTAACCTGGATCTGAAAAAATCCAGGATGTTTAATTCTCACTGAGGGCATAATGTTATTGCTGTTCATGGGACATATGAAAGAGGGAACCTAACTTGATAATCAGATTCTAACTTAGATTTCCTAAGTACATTTTTTTTAGATGAATTGTTCTCATTTGATCTAGAAATTACTGAGTTGGTGCTTCTACTCATATGATTTGAGATAATATAGATATGAACTTCATGAAATGTGAGAGCTACAAGCATTTATAGAAAACAAATACTCTTGCATGTGCAACAAAACATCTCTTCAATTAGAATAAGTCAAATTATTGATAGACAATTGAAATATATTTTTGTTAGAAGTTATTCTATCAACTATGACTCATTTGTGAATTTTTATTTTCATGTAGCTTATGTACCTGCAACGAATATTCTCTTTTCTGATGTGACATCTGACAGTTTCAAAGTGAGCTGGTCTCCAGCTGGATCTGAGGTTTTGTCCTATCTCATTAAATATAAAGTAGCAGTAGGTGGAGATGAATTCATTGTGTCAGTACCAGCTTCAAGTACCAGCTCAGTTCTCACCAATTTGCTACCTGAAACGACTTACACAGTCAGTGTGATTTCTGAATATGAAGATGGTGATGGCCCTCCCTTGGATGGAGAGGAAACCACCTTAGAAGGTAGGCTTCCCATTATTCTCAGACACAAAAGAGTCATATATTCAGATATAAATTTACCTGGAGAGAATGTGTGTGTGTGGAACAGCCAGTTAAGGCTGAGAAACTGTACTGGTATTCTGGATGAGAATAAACATTATTGTCTCTCAATTAATTTAGTAAAGAGAAAATTCTGATAATAGGCCAACATTAACCTATGAAGGTTGGATTTTATTTTCCATGAGAGTTGGATGGAGTCTATTCTATATAATATTCTAATATTCTATTCTAATATTCTAGTCTATTCTATCCTATTTAGTAACTATGACTGATTCACGAATGCATATTGACTTTAATATATTTAAAGTCAAGCATGTACTTCTGTTATTTGCCATCTACATCTGATTTACATTAATAGAAGTTCTGTTTTATATACCATAGAATTAAAGGGGGCTGATTTTTTGATCAGCTGTTTCTCATCAGAACTTCATGGGCCTGATCCAATAGCTCAGTAATCACTGATTCAAAACTTCCATTGATGTCAGTGTGAGTTTATGTGATCAATAGCTGTACATTTAAGCATGGTAGTTGTACTTTTTCTTGATTGCCACAGTGCAGTTCTGCTGATTTAAAGAAGAATGATAGTAAATTTGATTTTCTGTTCTAGTAATTGAATACACAGTGTAGTCCAAATCAAGCTTTTAAAAATATTGATCCACTCACTTTCAGTATTCCATGCTGTCATTTCTGACCTTTGGTGTTGTAAATGGTTCCAAGGGAGTAAAAGAAACAGCATGGAAATTTAATTTTCATTTTAATTGCTCTTTCCTCTTATACTGATAGAAATACACACAAAATAGCTTAGTTTGGATGTTAATGTGGAAGATCCGGGTTTCACTCCGGGTGTGCATATTTCTGTGACTCCACCAGGCAGAATGTTTTGGCCACACATAACTTTCCCTTAGGAAAACAGACAAACCCTTGGCTGATGGAGTGTGTAGCTTGTGAGTGCAAGAGGAGGGAGAAGGAACAGATTTAACTGATAATGCCTTAAATAATTGTCAGCATCTTGATCTGATGAAATCCCAACGTGACTGAGAAATCAAGAATTCTTCTGCTGTCATGTAAATGTCAGAAGCTCACCATGCAGCTCTAGCTAACAACTTGAGTCAGACAGATTTCTTGACAACTCTCTTTGATTTCAGGCTTTTAAAGAATTTCAAATTGAGTATTGTGAGTCTGATAAGTAGAAAACAAGTTAGTTTCTTTAAAATTACAGTCATAGAATCATAGAATGTTCAGGGCTGGAAGGGACCTCCAAAGGGCATCTAGTGCAGCCCCCCTGCAGGGAGCAGGGACACCCTCAAC